>JAWNKV010000878.1:0-52874 GCA_035041805.1 Amiota mariae | reverse complement strand
TCATCTTAGTGGTGATTTTTTATATATTATTTTTTTATTTGCTTTACGTGAATGTGTTTGTTTATTATGCGGACACAATTTATTGAGCGAAAAACACGTCTAAGTTATCACATTGCAACTAATCGATTATCGATTAATTATGAAAGCTCCTTCTATGATCGGACGACACTCGAAGCTCTCAGGTTTCGTTGAGTGTGAGGCTTCGACAGATAGTCAGTCTGCTTACAGAACTCAAAAGCGACACATGTCTGCGCGCAAACCTAATTTATAATTTACCAATTATAAATAACTTCAAACAATACTAATACTATGTATGAATATGTAAATGTTTAATTCTATCACATCCATACTTACAATAATAATGACCAACCAAATAACGCTAAAATATTAATATATAAAGTAAAATAAATAACTTCTACACTGTTCTGTAGCTTGCAGTTGAAATGTCCATATATGAAGTAACAATATCTGTACCTTAAGTATTATGATAAACAGCTACTCCCGCCGCTAAAATTTCAGGTCTTTTACAATTTATAATTAAATTAAAATTCCATTTTCATTATCCATTTATTTTATGAGTGCAAGTTAGCTCGTTTTCAATCTGCATGAATACGAGACTTCTTCTAGCTCATTTATTTATGAAGTGTTCATGACCCTGCTTTTTGTCTTCATTACACATCTCTGCTCTGTACTATTTCCAAACAAGCAAATACACAACGAATAAACACAAAACGGAATAACGGGATAGCATGTCGGTAACGCGGTAGCGCGAATTCATAGTTTTACCCTCTACCAAATATCGCTCAACGCGCTTAATGAAGTTTTCACTTCAAAAAGGTAGGCAGTCATGAGACTGCCGACCGAAGTGAACACAAAATTATGAAATAACAAAGGATTCTTTTTTTGAATTTTCATATTAATTGCAGTATCCGCACTCCGAACAACAGTTATATACATTCATTATGTCCTAACAAGGATACAATAGATCACTGAAGTAAGAAAGAAAGATGTTTTATTGACATTTATTGAAGTATCGTGAAAATACTGCATCGATCGTCGTTTTATACTTTGTAGTATTGAGTTTTCGATCATTGGACATAGTCAAATCTAAAGCTTGATTCAAAAATTCAAGGAAAGGTATATTTTTATCATCTCCAAAGTCAATATTGAAGTCTTCACTTAATATCATAGGTGCATTGCCAAATTTTTCGTCAAATCTTTTTTGGAGTATTTTTTCAGAATCTTGTTTTGTATAAATTATTTAAAGGATCAATGATTTACTGGTGGCACTCGTGTGGACCAATACAATTATTGATTGATATTTTTAATGGTGGCTCCTTGCGCACCAAAAGAAAATTCCTTTGCTAGTTCTTATCTTTTTATTTAATTGGAGTAGCACTCGTGCTAGCTCCTCAAGTTCAAGATTAAGACAAACCAAAATAAATCTAACAAGACTAATCAGTTATCTTAATTCTAAGGCACATGCAAGTGCCGTTGAAAAGCTTAGATAATAACTTTTACAGTATTTCTCTATCTGGTAATTTCTACTCTTCGTTACTGCATACGATAGAGAGGTAATGTAAAAGCTATTATCTACCTATGTATAAAAGGGCAAGGAAGTGCAAATAGCTGTATCATAACTTATAACTTATATATACACTAGTGTGTATGAGATTTCGTAAATATTTAGTAGTATGAACGTAGCATAAGCGTAGATGATATGATAAAACAATGAGAGAGGCAAAATTTCGTCTAAACAATATTCATAGCAGTGTTGGACAACGAAAATTCACTCCCTCTCTTAAAGATTGTTGTCTCTATTGCTCTCATGCATAACGTTGTTGTTCTCACTTGTTTGACCAGTCCGTTCTTATGTTGTTGTTGTCTATGTCTGACCTATTTCCAAACAAACAAATACGGAACGAATGAGCATAAAACGGAATAACGGGATAGCATATGGGTAACGCGAATTCATAGTTTTACCCCCTACTAAATGATACAGTGGACATGGTGAAACATGTTGATTGTTTTAAACGGGAGCTCTGTAAGTAATCAGATTGTGAGTTTTGAGAATATAAACAAAGTGCAAGGAAGCTTGATACATACCTGCTGGACCTGAAGGGCATTGTTGCTGACTCAAGGCAGGCTTTTTATATAGTTTCATCTTTTTTTCTTTGTGAAATAGTGTGAAAATATAAAAAATTTTAAATAATTGTAATACCACTCAATTGTGGGAGAGAGACGAACAGTTCATCGAAAGTTAGTGGTGGTCCTTTGTACGAGTTATTAGTTTTTTCGTTAGTCGATATACGGCCTATGCACGATCAATTGTTGTTGTGTGAATCAAATTTGTGCAGAATAAGCAGAAAAATTACACGTACTAAAGGTGGTAATACACATACGACTTCTGCGTTAAGCTGCTTTGTCGACAAACGCAGCATGCTGCTTCAAACTGCACAAACGACTTCAGTAACCAAAAACAGCTGTGAATTTGAAAATTTAAGAAAGTAATTATTGAAGAAAAGTGTATTAAAAATTGAATTTAAAAAAAAAAAGGAAGCATGTATTTTTATTATTATGTAGTAAATTGAATTGGAATAATGTTTTAAATAGGTAGAAAAGTCTGCCATCAAATTTAAAATAAATATTGCAAAGAAATTGCCATATACCAAATCAGGTTTTTGTCATTCACCACGCGATCAGCCATCTCTTTTGGTTCACTAACAATTGTTTTCTGGTTCACAAACCAGTTCTTTTTCCATTTACCAATACTGTTTTCTGTTGAAGTTGTTCAACTTGTGACGTTGTTGCGTTCGCGAGCAAGCTATGTAACTCGATCCATAAGATTTCATACATTTTAACTTTTTTGTTTTGCCGCACGAACGCAGCAAAAGCTGATTTGGAAGAAAACGTCGTTTGTGTATTTCCACCTTAAGTCACTGAAGCGCATAAACTCACATACACTCATACACATAATTGTTTGCAATTTCAAAAATAACAGTAAAAATCCACTTTAACAGTAAATTTAAAAGGTAAAAAATTGTATATCGAAAAAAATAAAAATGCAGTTATGTTCTTCTATTCATTTTTAATACGTATTGAAGAAAAAAATAACATAACAATAACATTGGAAATATACACACAAAGAGAAAAGAAAAAATAAGTCTGATTTTGCGCTAACACATAAATGTTTGCAAATAGTAAAACTTGGACAAAAAGACAATGACAAAAAGACACGGAAGTACATATAGACACTAATACATTCGTACTCACGCACACATACACAATCATGAGTGCTGAAGATGCCCAATCTGCGCAGATAAACCGAAATACTGAGGAATCAGGGTTAAAATCCCCCGTCAATGTTCAGTAGTCAGTATTGGAATCGGAGGTCAATCCAAAGGCTCTAAGACTGGAAGCAGTACTGGAGGATGTGAGGACTCGGATCGATGATCTTGTCGTTATTTGCAATGATAAAGAGAAGAGACACATAAACCAGGCTATGCGAGAAAAAATGATGAGCTGTGCGCTGCTGTTCTCAAAAAGAAGCGGCCAATGCGGAAACGGCCCAGGAGGCAGGTTTTCTGCATACTCTGTGGAATAATGGTGCGCAAAAGAGAAGCAGGGACCCAAAGCCAAAAAATGGCCAACACCGTCAAAAAGAGCAAGGACGACCGCTGCCCGCCATCCTATGGGAAAGATCAAGACTACGGAACTAAGCAAACCGGAAACCAGCGACCCCCAAGAAGATATGGAAATTCTAGGCACGGCACATGAAGCGGAAGCCGATTGGAAATCGGTGAATAAAAAAGCGAAATCAAAGGAAAAGGGCAGCAGAGGGCTCAAGAGAAGAATTCGTTCAGATGCGCTAGTTATTGAGGCGAAGGATGGTCAGACCTACAGTGATATTGTATGGTTGATGACTCGCAATAACGAGCTTAAGGGTTCAGCGATAACGTTAATAGAATTCGCAAGACTCAAAAGGGAACCGTTTTGCTGGAGTTGGACGGTCCCATGAAGGAAAACCTGCAGAAATTCAGGGAAGCTGTTGGATCCGCATTCGGTGAAAGCGCAAGCATACGTTCGCTAATACAAGATGATAGATTGCCACCGGTGATGCAACCTCCAAACAAAGACATTATGAAAAGTTCATTGGAAGGCATTGACCTAACCGAAGAGTACATTACAATTTTTTAAAAATTATTTTATATTTATATATTATTTTATTATAGATTTAAGCAACAAAACAATTGATAAATAGATTTAAGAACAAAACAATTCATATATAGATTTAAGAACAAAACAATTGATACATAGGTTTAAGAACAAAACAATTCATATATAGATTTAAGAACACAACACATTCCTTTACATACATAGATTTAAGAACACACAACACTTTACATAACACATATAACATACATTACATTAAAAAAGAAAAAAAACTTTTAAATTCTCCCAAATAGCTAATCACACTTTGGGAATCTCTACCGACAAAAACGATGTTGACAACCTGTTTTGGTAATTCGTACTTTGCAAAGATTCGCCGGTTGCCAAGTATCTTAATGTAGCTGATAGTTTTTCTTGTGGACTTATTGCATCTCTCACCAACGTATCACTTTTCTTAATGTCTTTTTCAATTAATGAAAGTATGTTATGAAATTGGTCCTGATTCATTCGAAGGTATTTCTTGAATGATTGTTGACCACTACCCCAATTCTTTCGTCAAAAATGAGTATGACCCTTTCTCATCACCTACTTGTCCCCCAATCTTCAACCCATTTTCTTTTAATTTTTTTTTTTTTTGCAGCTGCTAGAGTCGGACTCCACTTTGTAGCACTCCAACAATTTAAGCATAATTTCATCGTCATCACTCTCACTCCCATCCATGTGCAGAATCAATTTTACACTATCTAAATTTCATTTGCCTTTTCAAAACTCATTTCGAATCTAAAGAAAATTCATACAAAAACAAAATCAGCCAAGTGTGAGTCGGACTCGTACACGGAAGGTTCCATACCACCGTACAAGATTTTTTGCTGAAAGTATTAAATTATGTGCATATTTAACAGCCTAAAAATATACTACTATTAACAGCCTAAAAGTATACTATAAAAAAAAAAATGTTAAACAAAAGGTTAAATTAAAGAACAATGCTTCTAAAAATGTGTATTTTTAGTATTTGTCTACACACAAGTGAATTACACACTCTGTGAAAATTTCAACTCTCTACCTATTACGGTTCATGAGATAGAGCAGGTGACGGACGGATGGACGGACAGAGTAAGCTTAGTAATAGCGTCCCGTTCGCTCCCTATGGGTACGGAACCCTAATAAAAAAGAAATAATCCGCTTTCCATTTACAGAACATGAATTCTCAACACAAAAATATAAAAATTCATTTATAAAAGTGTAGAAAAAACAAGGTAAAATTATTAAATTATCTTAAAACTAGTCAAAATTTATTTATAGCACAGTCCATAAAAAGAAAAATTAAAACTATATGAGGAACTTTAAATCTTAAAACAAATAAAAATGACTTGAAAATTAAACTTGCGATTTTCTTGCATTTTTGACCACTTTGTTGATTTGGCAAATTATTGAAGCCTCGTCGTCGACGGTAGTATTTTACAGCTTTGAAAACAATTCCTCAACTATTTCCGTGGCTACCAAGCACTTCTTTTATATGATGTCTTTCACGTCACCTAAAAGTCCTCCTTGCCAGTTACTTTTTCTTTTCCGAAAGAAGAATTTGGCGTTGTTGGTGTCGGTGTGCTTGATCCAGACAAAAATTGGTCAATTAATGAAGTCCAATAAGAAGGCTGCAAGAAAAAAAACTTATGACAATTGAAGAGAACACATACAAGTTTACCTCACCAAAATTTCTTCAGATGGATTCTCCACTATTTCATCCTTGTCGCAAGTCAGGCACTCCAAAGGACTTACATTACTAACTGCCCTAAAATAAATAGAAATTGTTTAGAAATAAGTATGTTGTCAAAATATATATACATATATACTGCATGCATACATATTTCGTTGGCTGCACTTACTTATGGAGGAACTCCATCAAATGGTAGTACGTCCAAGGATTCGTTTGCGTTGCACCACTTCCCGATGGCAGTTGTGTTTTTCGGGATTCCTTTGCGTACATATCCCGTATGCTTCTCCAGCGAGCTTGGCACACACCAACTGTAACAAGTATAATGTCAATGTAAATGCATCATAATCATTGTTATAAATAAAATTAATTGTGAAATTTACTTACCAGGAGCACCCACAGCCGTGCTAATGGAAGTCCACGCTGTGTTTTCCTGTACCGGAAAATTAAACTGCTTTTGGCGTATATACATTTATGTTTTTTCACCTCTTCTATTAATTTTTCTTCCATTTTTTATATATAATATTAGTGCATTTTTGTTCTTTTCTTGTTATTTATATTTTCATTGCCATTCACTAAATTAGTTGTTTGTCATTCACCACGCGATCAAGCAGTTGTTTTGGTTCACAAACTACTGATTTTTGGTTCACCAATACTGTTTTCTGTTGAAGTTGTTCAACTTTTGACGTTGCTGCGTTCGCGAGCAAGCTATGTAACTCGGTCCATACGATTTCATACATTTCAACTTTTTTTTTTGCCGCACGAACGCAGCGAAAGCTGATTTGCAAGAAAACGTCATTTGTGTATCTCCACCTTACCGATCATTTGGCAATATTTTTATAACCTTATAGGGCTTCCTTTATCGCTGTCGTTTTTGCAGGATACAGCCTTACAAACTTAGAACACGAGTCTATAACTACCAATATGTGTTTCTTGGTAGACAAAACGTCGTTTGTGTATCTCCACCTTAACGATCATTTTGCAATCTTTTTATAACCTTATAGGGACCTTTGTACTTATCAAAATTTTTTACTACCACATAATCTCTTTCACTATATTTCGTCGGATTCTTCCTTTTGACGTTTACATACTCATTTTTCTTTTGCGATTCTATTTGTTTCATTTGTGCACGTTCTCTTTGTCTATCATTTTCTTTTCATTTTCGATCATTTTATCTACAGCATTCTGCTGAACATTGTTTTCATTCAGAAATTCTATACATTTGTTTGACATGATACTACTGCCCTTATCTGAAATTATATACTTCGATCTGCTATATGATCTAAAATAATCGTTAAGTGCCACAACAGCTTCTTTTATCGCTGTCGTTTTTGCAAGATACAGCCTTACAAACTTAGAACACGCGTCTATAACTACCAATATGTGTTTCTTGGTACACCTCCTGCTATCGATCGGTCCATAGTGGTCGATGTGCACTACCTCAAACGGGTCTTCACTTTTTGGTATATTATGTATAAAATCTTCTTTTTTAAACATAGTTTTGAGAACACTTTCTTGTTTACTAGTCCATCTAACACATCATATATAAGTGGAATAGGATAATAGTCAACGCACATTCTTAGTTCACCTATTTTTTTCCTAACACTATAGGGGATACAAACTCACTCACTTTTTAGCTAAATAATCGTTTTTTGAAGTTCTGTTTTCTCAGCATAAGATAATCTACGGGGAGGGCAACTAAGTGGTTTAACATTCTCCAAAACAAGTTTCATTTCACTATGAACACTTGGCTCACTAGGTCGCTCTGGCTGCAAATAGCATGTTCTAAATATTTCATGGCATTTTACTTTTTCTGAGATTTACAATTCATCTCCTACATTTATACTAACGTTTTCTTGGCTCACTTCAATCACCAATACTTCGTTTTCAATATTTTCATTGTCTTTAACTTAAATTTTTTTAATGTTTTTACTGATTTCCTTTTTTACTTTCTCCCCACCCGATACGTGACTTAAAAAATGTCTGCCTTATATAACAGAATATCCCATGGTATCATCATCAACAACCACAAATTCATGTTCAACACAACCATTAGAATTCTTTATTAAACATGTGAATTTTCCAAAAACTTTTAATATACTTTCATTTACACCTTTAAACATAATATTTTCAACTGACATCAATTTAGCTTTTCCAGGAATTTCGCAATTTTTGATGAGACTGATGGGACTTCCGGTATCAATTAAACATTCTAAAAAACAAAACTACTTTTACAATCATCTAATATAAATTTATAATATCTTACAAATTCAGCTTTAGAATCCTTCACCGCAGTCTTCGTATTTTGCCAGCAGTCCGCTACACGATGTCCCAATCCACCACAATAATAACAAGCTCCGAATTCCCGTTTAGGTTTGTTGCATTCAGCCGCCAAATGACAAACACTGGTACAATTGTAGCAACGAAATTATTTTTCACCACCTGACCCTGTAGGCTTATTAATTTGTAGCACCGGCAATATGTTTAACTTCACTATGGCTAGTACTTCTTGCTTATTTTTGCAGCGCTGCATTAACACTTGGTTTTTAATCTGCACATCCGGGATGCCTTCTAGCAAATACTCAATAATCTCTTCCTCACCTACATCTAAAGCGTTTGCCAGAGTCACCTTGTCATTATAATAGTCGACGAATTTTTCTCCAAAATGCCACTTGTGCATTTTAAAATGTAGCGCAGAATTATTTTGGTTTCCTTTGACCCAAAAGCTAATATGAGGTCTTCTAGTAGGACATCTACGCTTTCACATATTGCACCCGTGCGCGCATAAAACCACTGTTGAGCCTTGCCCTTCAACTTTGTGATAACAATGGCCCTTAACTGATTGTGACTTAGCTTATATGCCACTTTTAAATTTTTCAATTTGGTCACACAGAAATAAAGCAACAGCGAGTCCATCGTAATCCGGCAAGAATTTTTTTTGGGTATCAAATGGAACGTCTCAAGTTGCCATATTTCCTTCATTTAAACTTCTTTTAGCGACACTCAGCTTAAGCATAGCTATTTCATTTTCCAATTCGAGTATTTTTCGCTCTTTTTCTAATATTTCTATTCTGTTTAACACCTCACATTGATTACGTCGTTTTTTTCTCGTTCGCTTCTTTGCTGCTCGTTATTGTTCTACTTTTTATCATCGTTTTGGCTTTTGTTGTCACTTTGCTGGTCGTCGTCACTCTGCTGCTCATTGTTACCCTCAACGTTTTCCAGGCACTCATTCTGGATCTTTTCATTTCCACCAACGCAGCTTTCTTGCCGTGCGTTGATAAACCCAATCCTTTGCACGCTTCCTTTAGTTTATGCTTGCTCCAGTTGACACTCATTCTTCTTCTTTCAACGGTTATATGGATTAATGTGGCGGCAATTTCTTTTCTTTGTTTGAAAAAAATGTGCGATCCCACTTCTGAGAATTGTAGGCTATGACCACGCACTACAACCATCAACTTCGTACTGCTTTATTCTTTTTTTTCATTGCGTAGCTCAGCTCACCAGCATTGCTTTGCATACACAAAAATAACTGTGAATTTCTCAGTCACCTGGAATGGGTTACATTGTGCTAGACTTATAAAATAAATATTATTGCACATTCCTCAACTATTTCCGTGGCTACCAAGCACTTCTTTTATATGATGTCTTTCACGTCACCTAAAAGTCCTCCTTGCCAGTTACTTTTTCTTTTCCGAAAGAAGAATTTGGCGTTGTTGGTGTCGGTGTGCTTGATCCAGACAAAAATTGGTCAATTGATGAAGTCCAATAAGAAGGCTGCAAGAAAAAAAACTTATGACAATTGAAGAGAACACATACAAGTTTACCTCACCAAAATTTCTTCAGATGGATTCTCCACTATTTCATCCTTGTCGCAAGTCAGGCACTCCAAAGGACTTACATTACTAACTGCCCTAAAATAAATAGAAATTGTTTAGAAATAAGTATGTTGTCAAAATATATATATATACTGCATGCATACATACTTCATTGGCTGCACTTACTTATGGAGGAACTCCATCAAATGGTAGTACGTCCAAGGATTCGTTTGCGTTGCACCACTTCCCGATGGCAGTTGTGTTTTTCGGGATTCCTTTGCGTACATATCCCGTATGCTTCTCCAGCGAGCTTGGCACACACCAACTGTAACAAGTATAATGTCAATGTAAATGCATCATAATCATTGTTATAAATAAAATTAATTGTGAAATTTACTTACCGGGAGCACCCACAGCCGTGCTAATGGAAGTCCACGCTTCTGCACGTGTTTTCCTGTACCGGAAAATTAAACTGCTTTTGGCGTATATACATTTATGTTTTTTCACCTCTTCTATTAATTTTTCTTCCATTTTTTATATATAATATTAGTGCATTTTTGTTCTTTTCTTGTTATTTATATTTTCATTGCCATTCACTAAATTAGTTGTTTGTCATTCACCACGCGATCAAGCAGTTGTTTTGGTTCACAAACTACTGATTTTTGGTTCACCAATACTGTTTTCTGTTAAAGTTGTTCAACTTTTGACGTTGCTGCGTTCGCGAGCAAGCTATGTAACTCGGTCCATACGATTTCATACATTTCAACTTTTTTTTTTGCCGCACGAACGCAGCGAAAGCTGATTTGCAAGAAAACGTCATTTGTGTATCTCCACCTTACCGATCATTTGGCAATATTTTTATAACCTTATAGTGCTTCCTTTATCGCTGTCGTTTTTGCAGGATACAGCCTTACAAACTTAGAACACGCGTCTATAACTACCAATATGTGTTTCTTGGTACACCTCCTGCTATCGATCGGTCCATAGTGGTCGATGTGCACTACCTCAAACGGGTCTTCACTTTTTGGTATATTATGTATAAAATCTTCTTTTTTAAACATAGTTTTGAGAACACTTTCTTGTTTACTAGTCCATCTAACACATCATATATAAGTGGAATAGGATAATAGTCAACGCACATTCTTAGTTCACCTATTTTTTTCCTAACACTATAGGGGATACAAACTCACTCACTTTTTAGCTAAATAATCGTTTTTTGAAGTTCTGTTTTCTCAGCATAAGATAATCTACGGGGAGGGCAACTAAGTGGTTTAACATTCTCCAAAACAAGTTTCATTTCACTATGAACACTTGGCTCACTAGGTCGCTCTGGCTGCAAATAGCATGTTCTAAATATTTCATGGCATTTTACTTTTTCTGAGATTTACAATTCATCTCCTACATTTATACTAACGTTTTCTTGGCTCACTTCAATCACCAATACTTCGTTTTCAATATTTTCATTGTCTTTAACTTAAATTTTTTTAATGTTTTTACTGATTTCCTTTTTTACTTTCTCCCCACCCGATACGTGACTTAAAAAATGTCTGCCTTATATAACAGAATATCCCATGGTATCATCATCAACAACCACAAATTCATGTTCAACACAACCATTAGAATTCTTTATTAAACATGTGAATTAATAAACTTTTAATATACTTTCATTTACACCTTTAAACATAATATTTTCAACTGACATCAATTTAGTTTTTCCAGGAATTTCGCAATTTTTGATGAGACTGATGGGACTTCCGGTATCAATTAAACATTCTAAAAAACAAAACTACTTTTACAATCATCTAATATAAATTTATAATATCTTACAAATTCAGCTTTAGGATCCTTCACCGCAGTCTTCGTATTTTGCCAGCAGTCCGCTACACGATGTCCCAATCCACCACAATAATAACAAGCTCCGAATTCCCGTTTAGGTTTGTTGCATTCAGCCGCCAAATGACAAACACTGGTACAATTGTAGCAACGAAATTATTTTTCACCACCTGACCCTGTAGGCTTATTAATTTGTAGCACCGGCAATATGTTTAACTTCACTATGGCTAGTACTTCTTGCTTATTTTTGCAGCGCTGCATTAACACTTGGTTTTTAATCTGCACATCCGGGATGCCTTCTAGCAAATACTCAATAATCTCTTCCTCACCTACATCTAAAGCGTTTGCCAGAGTCACCTTGTCATTATAATAGTCGACGAATTTTTCTCCAAAATGCCACTTGTGCATTTTAAAATGTAGCGCAGCATTATTTTGGTTTCCTTTGACCCAAAAGCTAATATGAGGTCTTCTAGTAGGACATCTACGCTTTCACATATTGCACCCGTGCGCGCATAAAACCACTGTTGAGCCTTGCCCTTCAACTTTGTGATAACAATGGCCCTTAACTGATTGTGACTTAGCTTATATGCCACTTTTAAATTTTTCAATTTGGTCACACAGAAATAAAGCAACAGCGAGTCCATCGTAATCCGGCAAGAATTTTTTTTGGGTATCAAATGGAACGTCTCAAGTTGCCATATTTCCTTCATTTAAACTTCTTTTAGCGACACTCAGCTTAAGCATAGCTATTTCATTTTCCAATTCGAGTATTTTTCGCTCTTTTTCTAATATTTCTATTCTGTTTAACACCTCACATTGATTACGTCGTTTTTTTCTCGTTCGCTTCTTTGCTGCTCGTTATTGTTCTACTTTTTATCATCGTTTTGGCTTTTGTTGTCACTTTGCTGGTCGTCGTCACTCTGCTGCTCATTGTTACCCTCAACGTTTTCCAGGCACTCATTCTGGATCTTTTCATTTCCACCAACGCAGCTTTCTTGCCGTGCGTTGATAAACCCAATCCTTTGCACGCTTCCTTTAGTTTATGCTTGCTCCAGTTGACACTCATTCTTCTTCTTTCAACGGTTATATGGATTAATGTGGCGGCAATTTCTTTTCTTTGTTTGAAAAAAATGTGCGATCCCACTTCTGAGAATTGTAGGCTATGACCACGCACTACAACCATCAACTTCGTACTGCTTTATTCTTTTTTTTCATTGCGTAGCTCAGCTCACCAGCATTGCTTTGCATACACAAAAATAACTGTGAATTTCTCAGTCACCTGGAATGGGTTACATTGTGCTAGACTTATAAAATAAATATTATTGCACATTCCTCAACTATTTCCGTGGCTACCAAGCACTTCTTTTATATGATGTCTTTCACGTCACCTAAAAGTCCTCCTTGCCAGTTACTTTTTCTTTTCCGAAAGAAGAATTTGGCGTTGTTGGTGTCGGTGTGCTTGATCCAGACAAAAATTGGTCAATTGATGAAGTCCAATAAGAAGGCTGCAAGAAAAAAAACTTATGACAATTGAAGAGAACACATACAAGTTTACCTCACCAAAATTTCTTCAGATGGATTCTCCACTATTTCATCCTTGTCGCAAGTCAGGCACTCCAAAGGACTTACATTACTAACTGCCCTAAAATAAATAGAAATTGTTTAGAAATAAGTATGTTGTCAAAATATATATATATACTGCATGCATACATACTTCATTGGCTGCACTTACTTATGGAGGAACTCCATCAAATGGTAGTACGTCCAAGGATTCGTTTGCGTTGCACCACTTCCCGATGGCAGTTGTGTTTTTCGGGATTCCTTTGCGTACATATCCCGTATGCTTCTCCAGCGAGCTTGGCACACACCAACTGTAACAAGTATAATGTCAATGTAAATGCATCATAATCATTGTTATAAATAAAATTAATTGTGAAATTTACTTACCGGGAGCACCCACAGCCGTGCTAATGGAAGTCCACGCTTCTGCACGTGTTTTCCTGTACCGGAAAATTAAACTGCTTTTGGCGTATATACATTTATGTTTTTTCACCTCTTCTATTAATTTTTCTTCCATTTTTTATATATAATATTAGTGCATTTTTGTTCTTTTCTTGTTATTTATATTTTCATTGCCATTCACTAAATTAGTTGTTTGTCATTCACCACGCGATCAAGCAATTGTTTTGGTTCACAAACTACTGATTTTTGGTTCACCAATACTGTTTTCTGTTGAAGTTGTTCAACTTTTGACGTTGCTGCGTTCGCGAGCAAGCTATGTAACTCGGTCCATACGATTTCATACATTTCAACTTTTTTTTTTTGCCGCACGAACGCAGCGAAAGCTGATTTGCAAGAAAACGTCATTTGTGTATCTCCACCTTACCGATCATTTGGCAATATTTTTATAACCTTATAGTGCTTCCTTTATCGCTGTCGTTTTTGCAGGATACAGCCTTACAAACTTAGAACACGCGTCTATAACTACCAATATGTGTTTCTTGGTACACCTCCTGCTATCGATCGGTCCATAGTGGTCGATGTGCACTACCTCAAACGGGTCTTCACTTTTTGGTATATTATGTATAAAATCTTCTTTTTTAAACATAGTTTTGAGAACACTTTCTTGTTTACTAGTCCATCTAACACATCATATATAAGTGGAATAGGATAATAGTCAACGCACATTCTTAGTTCACCTATTTTTTTCCTAACACTATAGGGGATACAAACTCACTCACTTTTTAGCTAAATAATCGTTTTTTGAAGTTCTGTTTTCTCAGCATAAGATAATCTACGGGGAGGGCAACTAAGTGGTTTAACATTCTCCAAAACAAGTTTCATTTCACTATGAACACTTGGCTCACTAGGTCGCTCTGGCTGCAAATAGCATGTTCTAAATATTTCATGGCATTTTACTTTTTCTGAGATTTACAATTCATCTCCTACATTTATACTAACGTTTTCTTGGCTCACTTCAATCACCAATACTTCGTTTTCAATATTTTCATTGTCTTTAACTTAAATTTTTTTAATGTTTTTACTGATTTCCTTTTTTACTTTCTCCCCACCCGATACGTGACTTAAAAAATGTCTGCCTTATATAACAGAATATCCCATGGTATCATCATCATCATCAACAACCACAAATTCATGTTCAACACAACCATTAGAATTCTTTATTAAACATGTGAATTTTCCAAAAACTTTTAATATACTTTCATTTACACCTTTAAACATAATATTTTCAACTGACATCAATTTAGTTTTTCCAGGAATTTCGCAATTTTTGATGAGACTGATGGGACTTCCGGTATCAATTAAACATTCTAAAAAACAAAACTACTTTTACAATCATCTAATATAAATTTATAATATCTTACAAATTCAGCTTTAGGATCCTTCACCGCAGTCTTCGTATTTTGCCAGCAGTCCGCTACACGATGTCCCAATCCACCACAATAATAACAAGCTCCGAATTCCCGTTTAGGTTTGTTGCATTCAGCCGCCAAATGACAAACACTGGTACAATTGTAGCAACGAAATTATTTTTCACCACCTGACCCTGTAGGCTTATTAATTTGTAGCACCGGCAATATGTTTAACTTCACTATGGCTAGTACTTCTTGCTTATTTTTGCAGCGCTGCATTAACACTTGGTTTTTAATCTGCACATCCGGGATGCCTTCTAGCAAATACTCAATAATCTCTTCCTCACCTACATCTAAAGCGTTTGCCAGAGTCACCTTGTCATTATAATAGTCGACGAATTTTTCTCCAAAATGCCACTTGTGCATTTTAAAATGTAGCGCAGCATTATTTTGGTTTCCTTTGACCCAAAAGCTAATATGAGGTCTTCTAGTAGGACATCTACGCTTTCACATATTGCACCCGTGCGCGCATAAAACCACTGTTGAGCCTTGCCCTTCAACTTTGTGATAACAATGGCCCTTAACTGATTGTGACTTAGCTTATATGCCACTTTTAAATTTTTCAATTTGGTCACACAGAAATAAAGCAACAGCGAGTCCATCGTAATCCGGCAAGAATTTTTTTTGGGTATCAAATGGAACGTCTCAAGTTGCCATATTTCCTTCATTTAAACTTCTTTTAGCGACACTCAGCTTAAGCATAGCTATTTCATTTTCCAATTCGAGTATTTTTCGCTCTTTTTCTAATATTTCTATTCTGTTTAACACCTCACATTGATTACGTCGTTTTTTTCTCGTTCGCTTCTTTGCTGCTCGTTATTGTTCTACTTTTTATCATCGTTTTGGCTTTTGTTGTCACTTTGCTGGTCGTCGTCACTCTGCTGCTCATTGTTACCCTCAACGTTTTCCAGGCACTCATTCTGGATCTTTTCATTTCCACCAACGCAGCTTTCTTGCCGTGCGTTGATAAACCCAATCCTTTGCACGCTTCCTTTAGTTTATGCTTGCTCCAGTTGACACTCATTCTTCTTCTTTCAACGGTTATATGGATTAATGTGGCGGCAATTTCTTTTCTTTGTTTGAAAAAAATGTGCGATCCCACTTCTGAGAATTGTAGGCTATGACCACGCACTACAACCATCAACTTCGTACTGCTTTATTCTTTTTTTTCATTGCGTAGCTCAGCTCACCAGCATTGCTTTGCATACACAAAAATAACTGTGAATTTCTCAGTCACCTGGAATGGGTTAGATTGTGCTAGACTTATAAAATAAATATTATTGCACAGTGCTTTGTTCTACAGATACATTAAGACTAAATTATACTACTTAAACTACTACATTATATTACTTATTACTACACTATATATACATATGGATAAATATTTATATTAGCTTTCCCGGTGATCGTTGCTAGACCCTAGTGAAATTTGATATTTCGATAAGTGCCTGTCTTACGATCACAATTTAAGCAAGGTGAGGCGTGATAAATAATGGGATGAGTAACCGAGTAATGAGGCCGGTGACACCGTGAGTTTTGTTTAAAAAAAAAATTTTTGGACAGTGTAAATTTTGAAAAATAAATTCGTTACACGGAGGTCATTTTGTATAAAAATTCGTTTTACTTATAAAATCAGTTTGTTTCTTTGCGTTGAACTTCAGATTTTTTGTATCAGAGGACGGTACTTAACATACATAGCCAAGGTAAATTAGCATATTTCCTCGAAATAATTAGGGGAAAGCTGAATTTTTGATGTTCCTATACAGAATAAAGGTTTTTCATAAAAAAGTAAAGTCATTTACACATTTTTTAAACGAATACCAAGCCTGAAAAGATCATCCAGCCAGAGCATAACTCAAAGAATATTGTGCGTAAAATCCAGAATAAGCTCTCAGAGTCACCATTTCAGTTAAAAGAGTGACTACTCCAAAGAACAGATTTCAATCCGAGCGAAAATATGTGGCTATTGGAGAAGGGGAGGCTTTCAAAATTCAATAGATCGCACACAATGGAAGATTTATTTTAAGATAGGGTGAAGCCCAAATTGAATAATATTCCGAGTGCCCATGTTCACAAGTTCGTAGAAAATAAGTCTGAGAATGTGTATTGATGTAAAAAAAAGGGACTTTGTCTTACGAAAAGGGTACTACCATACTTTTTGTAGGCAATTTCCTAAGCTACAATATTGTAGCTAAATCCGTGTTATGTCACCCCCTCTAACACATCTACGGCACAAGTATCGATAGGCGGTTTTTGGGGTTTTGCTTAGAACCACAAAACAAAAGCTCGTGCAAACATTCAGCTTTCTCCAAATTATTCCGCAGAATGGCCATTTTTTCGCTAATTTCCCTGGGCTACAGTACCTGCGTTCTGTTTGCAGTTGTATTCATTTATACTGAAAAGGGGGGCAGACGGCAAACGTAAACATAAAAGCAACAACAATGACACACGCTATAGAAAACAATAGCAACAAAGTTAGCGGAATAGAAAACAACAACATTTTGCTTGACAGCGAGAGAGACAGAAATGTCATGGTGTAAGAAATAGAGAAGCCGTCAACTTTTACAGTTAAGTGTCGTTCTCAAAAATTTTGTGACGTCTTGAGCATGTTGTTTTAATGCACTGACGTCATAAATATATCGAAATTTAGAGTGAGCTTAATTTCGAAAGCGTAACAAGCCACATTAGCTCTACATATTATTATTGTACCATGAGCAAATGTCACAATATTTTTATTAAAAAAAAAACATTAAAGGAAGACTTACTTGTTGTAGTTGTAATACTCTTCGATAATGTAAAAAACAAAAAAGTTTTTTATACCCTATACCTATTTAAATACTGTATCTCACTACTGGAGTTTCACTTCTGTCACGTGTATGGTACTACACTTGATTTTTTTTTTTGTATGTGCATTTTCAATGATTGCCTTGGTTACGAATTTCGTAAGGACAGTTAATTTTTACATAATTTTTTTTTTTTTTTCATCTCTAAAAAGGATTTTCTTAAAATGGGTGGAAATTAGTTGAGTAAAAGTTTTGAGTGAGCTTAATGAAATAGTGAGATATTAGTGTATGTTGCATATGGTCTCTTTTATATTCGCTCACTAAAGTTATTCATTCATTTAATAGCTCTTTTTCTCTTTATTCATTTGTACTCATTGTCAGAGAATTTAGCATGCATATGTCGCATATGGCAGCGAAATGCATGGTTTATATTCTTAGTATTGTTGTTGTTTATTGTAATAAACTGCTACTACTATTGTTATTAATGTTGCTGTTGGCGCTAATATCAACATCAGCAATAAAGGAATGATGATTGTATTATGACTGACTGATTCTGTAATTAAAAAAACGTAACATTGTCTGACGACCATCGCAGAATCGAGTGAAAAATACAACTTGAGAAGAAAATAAATGTTCTCAACTTTAAGTAGAAGTTTATTTGGACTGAGTTCATCTTCTGCATTTGAGTTAGAGTAATGATTTTTAATCATTTAAAACACCTAGCAATGCCGGAAAACAAAACAAACACACACTCAAGTTACTTCTTACCACTCGCTCGTTACGGCCCTCGTTTTATTCGTTTCGTCTCGTCTCGTTTCGATTCGACTGTTTTCTGTAGTTGCGTCGTCATACTCATTATTGACGTTCTCGAAGTCTCTTCTTATCTATCGTCTATGCGTGCCTAGTGTATGCGAATGGAAAGGAATGTGTTAAATATTGTCGACGATGGTGGTGACAGTAGCTGCAGCTGTTTTTGTTTGTGTTGATGCTGTGCGCTGTGCTTTGGTTTGGTCCGTTATTGGCGCTCACTACCATTTTTCATTCTATTTGCTCTCACCAGCCTTTGCCACTTTCCCTTCGTCAGTTTTTCAATCATACATTCATTCATAAAAACACGTTCGTTGTTAGTCAGTCCACGGCGAGTTTTCCACATGTAAAGTTCCTATAAGCGCTTGGCGAAATAAGAAATTATTTATAATTTTTTTTGTCTTCAAGGCGTCCGTAATTCGTTCGTTAATTCTCTTGTTCGATTGAATTTTGCGTGCGTTTTGAAAAACTTTCAGTGAAGTTAACGGTAATAATGACTTGGTATTCGAAGAAGTTTAAAAACATTAATATTTAGTGAAATTGAAACGACTAATGAATATTTTTATTTGCTCTTTGTGCTATTAAGAGATATTTTTAATTTTTATTGTTATTGGTTAATTTTTCATGGAAAATTTTCACAGAGGTAATTTTATAATAATAATAAATTTAAATAATAAAATAAATGCATATTATGTATAATGCAAATTTTGGAGATCTTCGGCGCCAAAATTATTGTCACAATACCTTAAGGATAGCTAGAAGATTAACAACAACAAAGTACACAAATATTAATGACAACAACAAAAATAACAATAATAAAAAAAGCAATAAAAAAAATAAAAAAAAAAATTAAATAATTTAAATAAAATACACCTAAACTGTAAGTGTATTAAATAATAAAAAAAAGCTTTTTCTTTCCCTTTCTTCATCTTGATTTCACTTTTATTTTCAAAGCTTTTTGCATTTTTACAACCATTCACTCGATAATATTAAGTTTTATAAGTACATTAACCAAATTATTAAAAATAAATTTTTGCAGAGCACAAGCGTTCTTCGTCTTCGTCTTCATTTTCATCTTCTTTTAGTCATATTGATATTAAAATGATTATCTCATCATATTGAACGATGTTACTATATTGCGTAAAAGGGCAAAAGACAAGGAAACTAATTATAATAAAATAACAATTTAAGTGTAATACGAGTATGTGTATATGAATGTTAGCGATTAATGTGTGTGTGTCTTTCAATGAGCGGATCAATCTGCCTGTATCCATTATTCAAAATATGACTTCTTCTTCTCAGAAAAACCGTAAAATTATGTTATAAATTTACTGGATTTTTACACTCGTGAAGTTTGTAACACACAGAAGAAGACATCGTGGGCCCCATAAAGTATATACATATATTATTTATCAGCTCTGTATGCAGTTTTTGAGTTAAAGAGCTGAAATTTTTACTATATACAGCACATTTGTCAGAATCAGCCGAATCGGACCACTAGGAGGGATACCCCTATACTGGATATAATTCATGTTCTTATTAGAAAAACTTTTTTATTTTTTGTACTATCGACTTGAAATTTGGACACTATAAGTTTCTGATACATATCCAAAAACAATTTCAATTTTAAGACTCTCGGACCAAGGGGGTGCGTGAAGAGTATTACAACTTTGGCATAACCAAAGTTAGTTTTCTTTTTACTGGTTTTTTTGTGTTTTGGTTCTCTTTCAACCGAATGAGTTTACTTTAATGCCAATGTAACATAAAAGGAAACGAAACTTTCATTTTTACCAAAGAATTCCCATTGAAGTAGGATATCATAATTTTATTTTATATTTTTATATGTCATTCTGTTATATAATATTATAATTTTTTTTTTTGTATTTCCAAGATAGCATTAGAAAAACTGTCCTTTTGTTGAGCAACTTTAAGACGTGCTAAAATCTCTGCGCGGACTATTAACACCTTGTGATAACGGCTGAGAAGCAACGTGCCTCATCCTATCTGCAATTCGTCGTTCAACTTGAAAAAGAACGTTCCAATGATCATATCCGCACAAATTCTGTACTATAATATCACTTTTGAGTCATAAAGAGGTACCTCTTCAATAATTTAAGGGCATACGGTGGCGTAGAACCGATAATTTGATTTCCTTACGGTTCCGTGAAATGCGTCTTATCATTCATGATGATTATGTGCCAAAATCTCTTCTGGGTTTCCGCCATTTGAAATACGCATATTTCAAGGGACGTGGGTTATCAGTTGCCAACTGTCGTTGAATCAATTGGTTTTTCGCGGATCATACGCCGTATAGTGGTCTAAGGAATGCCTAATTGCGCATAACGAAGTGACTATGATGACCTTTTAACACTGGCTCGTACGGCTGCGATATTTTCTTCGGATCATCTTGGTCGCTTTTTAGAAGACAAACATTTTACGTGTAAACATGTTTTTGTATTCTTTGACGCCGCACTTTTCACTATATAATTTTTCTTTACGCACGTTAAGTTTTTACAAATGAGAAGTTATTTTGAATGTACAGCTAAACAATTTCAATGAGTCCAACTGATTTGTATTGCTCCATGGCAAATATCTCCTAAGGTGTTACCTGATGGATCCACCTTTTATATATTTCTGAAACTTCTCCCCCCAAAAGCAACACGTTAGCGTGTTATTATATATCAATTGAGAGGATAACCACAATTCGGAAAAGATTCCTTTTGAGTTGGAGAGTTTGCTCATTAAATCTTAGCAATCCTAAAAAAAATTACTTGGACTATACTCAAGTCATACTGCTTTTTTTCACTAAACCTACTATATGCCGCAATGTTTGAAGTATTTTTGAACATATATGTAAGTATGCATATTATAATATATTGGCAAACGAAGTGATATGACGAACTAAAAGATTGCACGATAACATAAAAAAACGAAAATCTAAGAAGAAACAACGAACGTTTTGAAATATTCGTTAAAATTTATATCTATATCTATACATAGTATACATGAATGTATTGTGATACGGTGTTCACTGTCATTAAGAGAATTTTCTGTGGAAGGCGGACAATACATTCAAATCCTCATTATTATAAAACAAAGTCCTCCAACCGCGTCTGTCTGTCTATTTGAACGCGATTATCTCAAAAACTACCGAACAGATTTTCATATAGTTTTCACCAAAGGGTGAAATGATTCATGAGGATAGTTTAGATGTATATATCATAGTTTTGCTGAAATTGGCTGATATATTGATGATAATTGTTAATGATGTCGATAAAAATCATACCGACTTGGACACTTTTAAATCTTTTTTTTATTTGGCACAAAATCTACTGAACCGATTTTAATTATTTTTTTTTTTTTAAACAACAAATGTATGCTAATGAAAGGAGTTGCATACTAATACAATATTTTTTATTTTTTAAAGGTAAATATACTTTATTTTAGGATTAATTTTTTTAATTTTTTCCAAAGCCAAGCACAGAAACGTTCGTTCATTTTCATGCTTTGCTTCTTTTTGTATTTTTTCCTTCCTTCGTTCTCTTCTTTTTGTATGTGATGTTAAAGCAACAGCAAAAAAAATTATCACTGACGAAAATTGCAGCAGCAGCGTAAAAAATCTCTGCTAACCATGCTAAGCCGGGGTGTGTTGCTAGTTAATTCTAATTAAGTCGTTGTATATTAGGTATAAGGTGGCCTTGAGACATTTTTTAAAATCAATCAAGTCGTCATTATTAAACATCTCCTTTTGTTAGTTTTAAGTACTAATAATTTTTTGTACGTAAATAAAATGTAAACAAACATCGTTGGCCACTGAGTGATAACACCGGCGAAGAAATGTAAATCAGTTTTTCAAATGCAACAGTGCAAAGTCAAATAAATAAAATATGTTGTTTATCAATATAACAGTACACTTTTTATGTTTTGACCAGTGATGCCATTTTAGCCTTTTCCGGACAGATCTGTTCTTTTTTTAACTGACCTATCTGGAGAAAAATGCCAAACATCCCCTATCCGGAAATCTATCCTTTTTTAGTTTTATAGTATTATTTAATTTTTTTTTCTTTAAATTCTGTGAATATGCTAAAATTACGAAAATAATCGAAATAGTCGACATATATCGGGTTGTGCTTATCACTATCATTATAACTTAACATTGAAACTGCTAAGTTTTGGGCCGAGACTATTAATTATGAGGACTCAGCAGGGAACAAATAATTTTTGAACCTAGCAACATTTGCCCTGAATTTGTTGTCGTTGCCGTGGTCAAATGCGGAAGTTGAGCGCGTATTTAGCCAAGTATCTTTGGTAAAAAGTAAATTGCGAAATCGGATTCAAACACAATCTTTAAACGCAATTTTATCTGACAGGTTAAGTTACACTGTTTTTACATAAGAAATTATAATATATACAATATTTATAACAATTCACTTTTAAAACAAAAAAAATTTTTTTTACTTAACTCCGTAGAGAACGTCCCGCTTTGACAAAAAAATTATAGGTATGATCCAAAGAAAAATTATAGCAAGTTTTTATTGTGGGTTTCTAAAGGAAAATAGAGTTTTTCATAATTTTTGTTTGAATAGAAGAGCTCTGTGTAGATTCGGAACAAATATATTTCAAACTTGAATCGTGGGTTCGATTCCCGCTCAAGTCTAGTCCTGCACTTTTCTAATATCTTCCATCCTTCCTATCTCTCCCCCTGAACTGAACACCTTTGTCGCTATTGCTCATATTATTAACTAAATTATAATTTATAATTATAATCTTAGTTTAAAAAAAAAAAAAAAATCACTCTTTATTAGATTTGGATTTCGATGGCACAGCGCATGCTGTAACACTTATGAGATTCCGGATAAATATTTAAACATGATTGGCACAAATGCCTCGTACAGTAGTGCACAGAAGAAGAGGATTATGACCTCATAAATGAGGCAATAAAGTTTATCTAATTTATAAAAATAAATTTATAACTTTAAAATTACTTAAAATAAAAATAATAAGGCAATAAATTTTGCCTTGTTTTCTGTCCTTTTTTAAATATATTTTGTCCCTTTTTCCCGGTGTTTTGAAGTCAATCTGTCCTGTTTTTGTGATAGGTAGATGGCATCACTGGTTTTGACAAATAAATCATAAAATTATTTGATTTTAATTAAGAATTTAAAGAATACTACCAATTTGAACATTGTTCCACAAAAACATTTTTGAACAGTTACTATCACATTGATAGTTACATAAAGTTAAAATATCATTTCAGATTAGTTACTTTATGTAAAGATTTTATTAATAATTGAATTGTTAAATCAAATTGTTGCCATTGAATTTTTGCATTTATCTCATGTTTTTTTGGATTGACTCTATTACCAGAAAGCTAAATGCTAAAGAGCGAACGTTTGTTTGGTGTCCACATTACAAAGAAGGAATGCGTTATTTGTGAGTATTTCGTTCGTTCGTTCGGGTCTGTGCAGGTTGTTCCGCCTCATGAGTGAACAAACGAGTTCAAATAGACAATTAACGATAAAAGGATATGCACAGATCAACTAACTTTGTAAAAAAAAACCAACTACATATTGCTTATTTCGCGTTTTTCAGAAAATATAATAACTTAAAAATTCCATGAAACTGTAAGGACTAAAGCTTTTAATTATGTTCTTTTAGCATACTTTGTTATAAAAATCAATCCTATAATATATAAAAATCGAAGACGAGCCAAAACACGTGCAAACAAAACAGCTGTCAAAAATTAACTAAACATTCAAATTGGCGGACCTTGTCAGCATAAGTGAGGGACATTAGTACCAACATAACGCCACAAGAAAATCGCATATACGTAACCCGTGGAAATTCAAAAATCGCGATGCTTTTTGAACAAACCTCGTATATCCTGATTTTTAAAAAAAAATTTAATTAAGCTTTGCTAGTTCATGTGCCGATAATTTATTTTTATTGATATGAAGACTGTCAATTGCTCTTGTACGGTCATTTCTCGTTTTTCCAATTTTGTAATTGATTCAGTCAAGAACTTGAATGTATATATTCTGAACAGATCCGCTTGTAGTTCTTTGTCATTTTGTTCAACGCATTTTATAAGGGAATGACTTTCTTTTGAATTCTATTCTAACACACTATGCTATATCACATACTCGTATACATTTACATTGTCTTTTGCTTTTCGGCATTACGTAGTTGAGCACTTCCTACATTTTTGAATAAAAAAAATGTTTAAATCTTCATAGAGAATCATTTAAAACAACAATTGTTATAGGCTCTAGTCAAATAAAAACAAACAAAAAAATAAATTGGAAAAACAAAACGTTTCGTATAGTTTCGTTAATCACCTTTATGTTATAATATATTATTAAAGTTGGGGAGCGGGAAGAGTGGAACGAAAGCCAAAAAAATTACAACTTTGTGGAGTGTAAAGGAAAATATCAATTATATACAATATATATTCGCAGTGAAAATCACAGTATGAATATATTACAATAAAAAGAAAAAGAACAGGAACATGACAGAAGATGGTCTAAATACTAATACTAAGTATAAGTTCTGAGAGAATAAAAAAAAAAAAAACAATATAAAGAGAAGATTAACTTTGGCTATGTTGAAATTGTAATACTCTTCACGCACCTTTTATATCTTCTGATTATTGTTCTAAGATCAGGTTTTGTATATAAGGTATAACTCCTAGTGGCCCAAAAGTATTAAAATTTACAGTGTCGAAATTTCAAGTCGAAAGTACAGACAAGTTTTCCTAATGAGAACATGAATTTTGATGTGGGCTTGTATGGAGGTAATTCCACTAGTGGCCCGATTCGGCTGATTCCGAAAAATGTATTGCTGATCAAGAATATATATACTTTGTGGGGTCTCCGATGTATCCTTCTATCCGTTACAAACTTCATGTAAAACTTGTAATGCTATTCACTGCATGAAGAGTATAATAAGAAAAATAATTTCTAAATCTAAAACCGAAATTCTTAAAAGTTGTTTTGTATGTTTTGCGAAATATTTTCGAAAAAAAAAACTGTGATCTAAATAGAAGAAATGATGTTGAAGATAATAATGATGAAAAAGACGACAACGAGAATGACGACATTCTCTTGCCATAAGAATTGCTTGGTTGCTCGCTTTTTCGATCGTCACTTGGCTCTTGTGTTCGTGGCATTCTGATGGAAATTTCTTCTAGCAAAGCATCATCACCGTAAAAACATTGTTGGAATGAATCATAGATGCAAGGGGGATGCTGGGGTTAGGATTCAGTGTTATCGACATCGGCATCAGCTACAGAAACAGCAATAGTATCGTAAAACTATTTGGTTCAAGATCAAATTGAAAAATTGGAAATTTACGTGTTTCTTTTGTTCCTAAAGTATGTTTGTGTGTTGTGCATATATATGTGTGAGTATGAATATATTATGCGTGAAAGTGATTTAGTAAGAATAGAAAAGCACGTGCTTAATAGGGTATTTACAGAAATAATGCTAAGAGAGAATAAGAAATGTGAAGACCACGAGCGGGAGTGGTGGTAAAATGAACAGATGTAAAGATAGAAAACTTGATCTTAAAAGGGAAAATTTGTTTGAGACTGACTTTGCACAAGCAATTTAGATATTTGGATATAAAAGAAAACAATAGAAAGAGGAAATAAAACAAAGTCATTGTCATACTCACGCACGCACGCACTTACGCGATAATCTTCAGTGACACTAAAACATCAGCATGTATAACCTTGATTAACAGCGTGTGGGGAGTCAAATGGGTCTATTCCGCCAGTGCGTCGGTCCATTCAGATTTCTTGTTCCACATTTTGTTATATTTTATACTTCATAACAGTAGTTTGTGACCTGATTCATGGCTTTCTGTTAGTCACATTATCTATGTGTTCCAAAAAACCAATCATACATGAAGTATGTTATAGCTTTGACTGGACCATATTATACTCTTATTTGCCATCTCGGTTTCTTTTAGTTCTTTTGTTTGATTTATATCCATCTTTCACCATTTTTGTTACTTCTTGGTTGCTATTGCTATATTATTATTTGTAATAAATTGTTTAACAATTATATTATATATTTCTTTTATTCCATGTATCCATATTTTGTTTGTGAATTCATTTCCTAGTGTTTATAGAACCCTTAAACAGACACTTTGGTCTGATTTCAAAAGTACAAAGAATTAAACTACAAAACCATTAGATTCCAGATTAGCCTCAATGGACAATTTTTGAGTGCGTCGGTAAAAAATAATTAAAAAATAAAATAAAAGTATGGGATATGGGCAGTTTTATCTCAATCTTATATGGTGTTGCCAGACCCCTACACAATTCTTTAATTTTTGTATGTTTTTTTGCCAATTTTTTCTTGCGGATTTCTGCTTTTTTTTTTTACCAATTTACAGAATGAAAAAAATATAAAGAAAGACTAACTTTAGTTATGCCAAAGTGGTAATACTCTTCACGGAACTTTTATATCTTCTTATTGTGTTATTGTAAGTTTCTATTTTATGTATCAATGTTTTAAAAAAAGAATAATAAATAGAAATAAAAAAAAAATGACTTTAAAAAAAAAACTGTGTATCCAACATATGACGTGATCTCACATACGCATTATATATGCATATACTCAACCGACGCCATAGCACCCTCGGCCAACGACTACTATTGTCTGAAATGGTCTTAGAAGATGTTTTAAGTATACAGAAATATTACATTATTGTTTACTTATGCGTAGCATCACTATATTCTCTCTGTTACAGTTTGAGTGTCAATAAAGAACACAGTTTAAGTGTTACTTTATTGTACAATCACTCTTTATAAGTTTGTCATTTAATGTGGATTTGTATGGGAGGTACCTGCTGGTAACCCTAGGATCATGAAATTTACATGGTTGATGGATATGGAACAGAAACTTATAGTGTCCAAATTTCAGATCAATAAATCAAAAAACAAAAAACTTGATCTAATAAGAACATTTATTTAAAAGGGGGTATGGTAAAAATAAACCTATGTACAAAATTGCAGCTCTCTAGCTCAAAAACTGAAGGACTAGTGCTGCGAACAGACGGACCGACGGACATGGCCAAATCACCTCGTCTCATCGAGCTGATCACAAATATACATACTTTATGTGGTCTGCGATGTCTCCTTCTATGTGTTACAAACTTCATGACAAACTTATAATACTATTTACTCCCGTGAAGAGTATAAAAATTAAAATAACTTAAATTAAGGTGTCTTTATTGTTCAACACCTTTATAATTCTTTCGTCCTAGCATAGAATCTATTAAATTTTGGAGCAATGTAATGTCCAAAATACTTAAGTTGAAGGAACAATTTGGCAAATGTAGTGTTTAAATCTGTGTCAACAAGTCAGAGTAGCTTATGTCGAAGATTGAGTAAATTGAGTTAGAACGCTATTATTATTAACCGCTTCAATACACGTATTTTAGCTAAAAAAAATTTCTTAAAATATGGTATAGAATCATAGTTATATATAAAATAGTTTGCTCTGACCACTAGAAATTCGTACACCTACGATTTTTTCACAAATCCAATTTTCAAACTCTTTTAAACAATTATTGGAATAAATAAATTTATGCTTGTTAGAAAGGTTGTGAAATCTACTTTTATAAAAATATTTTACAAAATTTATTTTATTTTTTATAATTTTTTTTATGTAGCAACTTATAAATATGAAATGAAACCAAACAGAAATTACTTTACACAAATTGGGCAATATCTCAAAACAACGATTTTCGACATAAGCTCTCTGACTTGTTGACACAGAAATATAAAAGTAAAAAACAAAACGGCTATAAAACAGTAATAAAACTTAAACTGAGGATCCTTTATTGTTCAAATAAACAAATCTCCAAAACTTTAAAAATTGAAATTAGAGAATCAAATGGACTTGTAATGACAATAAACAAAATACATAAAATATTTTTTATATTTAATACCTCATTCGACGTCTATTCTTATATATCTTATTCTTTATAATTCTTGAGCATAATTGTTTGTATTTCTGGACAAGTCCCGTTATTGAACGTGACTATTTGCAGTCAATCTTTGCTTTGCTTTGTTTGCTTTATACGATCGGTTATATTAACCTTTTGTTTTTATAAAATGGTGCCCCACTGATATTACCATGTGTGACTGGGAAAAATACCGGTTGGATTTCAACATCCAAATGCCCATTGCGGCTTCTAGGAAAGTAATTCTTTCAGTACCACGTTCCAGATCTTCATCAACCACCTCAGCTCAGGAGATCAATTCTAATCGGTATATCTTATTAGATATCCCTGATAATATACCAAAAGTACGCGTACCATCAGCTGCTAATCCACCACCAATTTTCTTTCCTACGGTCACCAATACTGGTGATCTATTCAACAAGCTGACCCAAATCATAGATGCACAATGTTTCTCATATAATGGTGGTAATAATGAGCAAGTAAGATTAATGATAACTAATAGCGACAGTTATGAAAAAGTTATTGAATTTCTTGAGGGAACTAATAAGGAATGCCATATTTACCGAATGAAACAAGAGCGAGGTTGCAGAGCAGTTACAAAGGGTTACATCACTCAACACACTTGGATTCCTTCAAAGCAGAATTAGCTGCTCTTGACCATTCTGTTAGACAAATCTCTAATGCCAAAAATCGTCTAACGAAAGTTCCAATGGCTATGTTCTTCACTGAGTTGAAACCAGTAGCAAATAAAAAGTAAATTTTCGAAGTGAGACGTCTTCCCAACGCTGTTGTAACAAAAAAATTCGATGCACTGATGCAGTGTCATCGTTGTCAGTAGATCAATCATACGCAACAATTCTGTAACAAGACATTCAAATGAATCAAATGCAGGTGTAACTACAAATTGAAAAATTAAGATTGCGAAGCCCTTCAAACATCAAGGACATACACCTACTACTACTCCACAAACACAACCATCAATAAGTAGTCAATCCTATCCTCAAGCTACAAAAGATTGTACAAATCATCCTAGTGGAAAAGCTAGAGGCGGTGCAGCCATTCTCATTAAAACGAGCATTCAACATAATGAGATGGCTTCAGTAGTTTGCTCCTGGCTTCAGGCTGCAGTGATCTCTGTGTACAGTTGTATACATCCCTCCAAGAAACTCGGTCTCTCTGGATTTCGCCATCTCTCGAGGAATCGTCCCGAACTTACCAAAAATTGTTTTGATTTTTTCTTAGATCCCTGTGCTGTATTAGTATGGATGAATATTCTCTTGACCTTAATAAAGATATCACCAAGAATTATAAGAAAAAGTACATATCTGGGAAGATTTGGACATTTGCTGGAACATAGTATTGAGCCCAATTTGAGATTTACGGAGCGGCATTCCTTAGTACTCACGCACTGTCTAACAGGATGTCATGGCACCCCTGAACAGTGTCACTGAGTTACATAATATATTTTGGACACTTTTCATAATAAGCGTTATTGTTCCGCATAAATCATTCGATCGGGTTTGGTATCCTGGTCTACTTTTTAAACTAAAAAGATTGTTACCAGCTCCATATATCCTTGTTTTTAGATCCTACCTAGAAAATAGAATCTTTTATGCCAAATATATTGGCCCGAAGTCTGAGTTGAAATACATAAGATCAAATTCCCCAGGGTAGCATTCTAGCGCCTATCCTATACTCCATATACACGCCAGACTTGCGCTTACCCTCGAAATCGAGGGAAATGTACTAGTTTCGTAACACAGTTTAAAACTGTCTCTGCGCAACAAACTCTTACTTTACAAGTCAGCTCTGAAGCATATATGAACATATGGAATACAGTTGTGGGGCTCTGCTTTGCACTCTAACATTGAGAGATTCCAATCAATACATCTCCGTAGACTTGTGAATGCACCATGCTACGAGTATGTCAAACATACAACCATTCATAGAGATCTGCTTGTTCCATGGATTAATCACGGAATTGGTAGATTCACCAGAATATATGAATCCCGTCTTAAAGCACACCCTAATGATCTCACTACAGGTCTGCTAGTCACTGGTAATAACACCCACCGACTAAAGAGGAGTCTGGACCTACCTCTTAGGTTTCCTGCAGGGAACGTAATCTGTCACTATCCACTGTGATGCTCATTTGTTTTACTTGTTCCATTTACTTATGCTCTTAAGTTTGCTTTTGCCCATTTTGGTGCTCCATACAGCATGATAGATTTGGTTGCATCAGCAGCAACTTGCATCCTTGCCTGAGCAAGATTACGTGGAATGTTGACTCAATCTCTGCAGAGTCGTAGAGAAGAACCCATTGGCTGAAGTAACTTCGAAGCATTGTGAGCAGATACTCCGTGACTCCAAAAACGGCAAGCGCCTCAATGATTCTATCCCATCTTGCCGAGTTGAAGGCGTTCTTTATGTCGAGCGTAATCACTGGGCAGTATTCCTTATCTCCGCCTGCCCATCGTATGCCCCGGATCTCAACCTGCGCAATCATGGTCACCTCAGAAATAGCAAATATGTTTGCATACCAACGTACAACGCAATACAAAATAACATTCCAATGTAATTCAATTCACCACCGTTTGGTTTGAACAAGAACATGAAAATTCCTCTCAGCTACATTACAACATTGGAATTCATTTGAATGAATTCATGGTGGATATGGGTCAGAGACTTATTGTGTCCAAATTTCAGTTCAATACGTTGAAAAACAAAAAACTGTTTCTAATAAGAACATTAATTTAAAAGGTGGTTTGTATGGGAGGTACCCCTTCTGGTCACCGTAGGATCATGAAATTTGTGTCCAAATTTCAGTTCAATACGTGGAAAAACAAAAAACTTGTTTAAATAAGAACATTAATTTAAAAGGGGGTTAGTGGTCCGATTCGTCTGATTCCCGAACTTGATCAGCGTTTGGTAAAAAAAAACCTATGAACAAAATTTCAGCTCTCTAGCTCAAAAACTGAGGGACTAGTGCTGCGAATGGACGGGCAAACGGACATGGCTAAATCAACTCTTCTCATCGAGCTGATCACAAATATATATACTTTATGTGGTCTGCGATGTCTCCTTCTGTGTGTTACACTTCATGACAAACTTATAATACTATTCACTCCAGTGAAGAGTATAATGACATTAACACATGTACTATACACTCAGACGCAAGCATAGGCACATAAAGGTACATAATACTAAATGTATATATCGCACATGTTTAACTAAAGTGTCACAACTCAAAATTTTCAAATTTTAATGTTTTGTTAAAAACAATGGGGGTACCCCCTAGTAGACCGGTTCGGCTAATTCCGACAAATGTACTGCGTATGGTGAAAAAAAAAAAGATTATTTTCTAAGCAAAAAATAAAACTCACAAATAAGTTTTATTATACTATTCACACAGTGAATAATATAATTAGTTTGTCATGAAGTTTTTCACATACAGAAGGAAACATTGGAGAACCTATAATGTATATTCTTGATCAGCGTGACGAGAACAGTTGCCATGTCCATCTGTCCGTCTGTGTGCATACAAATTTGTCCCTTAGGTTTTGAGCTAGAGAGTTGAAATTTTGCAATGGACTGGAAGATAAATATAAATGGATTAACATCTGTTGACGAACTTTTTTTTTGCGTTTGAAATCCATTATTTTGATCATTTATTAAAATTTAATTTATCATTACGTACTGTATATAGACATACTCGTAGATGAATGTAAGATTGGCTACCACATATGTTAACTGATCCATCCTATCAAATCTACACAAACCGAGCTGTTTAGTATTGTACGACCCGCATCTCAGCCCTCGAGTCTTTCAATAGTTTAAGAAAAAAAGTGTAGCACACACCCTTTCCGGACAACCTGTATATATAGTAAGAGTTCTTATAACCGGAGACGTTATATCGAGGTATTTTGTCCAGGTATCGGTTGCGAAAGCTGTCCTATGTACTGTATAGTATAAGAAAAATATAAGCAACAAAAAGCAAAGATAAAGAGGTGAATGAATAGAGGAAGAAACAAAAAGAAAAATAATCTTGTCAAGGTTGGATACGTGCAATCTATCTATGCTATCTCTGTGTATATGTTTTTCTATTAGTTACATAAGCATAAGTGCTTCACATTAATTAATTGTTTAAATCAAAGTGCGTCCCCACACTTAACTTCTTATACGTCTAGTATGTATGTCTTTCCCTTTAGTTAATTAATTTGCTCATTTATCATTTTACCGTGACACTTTCAGGTGGCTGGCTGTCTGCTTGCCTGCATGGCGTTTTTCTTCCTTGCAATATTAATGCATCTGTAGTAATAATTTCATAAAGAGTTGTGCGAAAATTCACAAACAATTAAGTGAAAGGCAAAAAAGAGATAATGTAAGCTTTCATGAGTATGAGCTTAAAATGAAAAAAAAAATGCTGTTCTAGGGTAATTCGGTAATGTGTTATATCGTGGATGGACTTGAAGCTTAGGGAGCAATATGACATATACGACAAAGTGAACAGTAGTGAAGTAAAAAACAGAGTGATAAGAAAAGCAGTGGTGGCTTAAGCGGGGGCGGCAGGGGCTGTCCGCTCCGGGTACCAAGCACCAGAGGTGACAACGTGGTAGCTACGCTGTCACAGCTTAGTAGCCAACCATTGGCACATCTGCCCGAACAATAAAAAATAGCGATGTAATAAAAATTTAGACAATAGAGGGAATTTTGTAGTCTATTTTTTTAAATTCTAGTCGAAATATGATACAGTGCTAAAAAAGCAAATGCTAAGAATTGAACATGCTATCGACCGTTCAAAAATAAAACTGGTAGATTCTTACTTGCCCAAGGACATACAAAATGAGTTTATCAACCTTTTGGGTAAAGAGGTGAAAAATAATATTGTGAACGACATAAAAATATTTCGGAATTTTTTTCTATAGCACTACAGATAAATTACATGTTGATCAGATGAGTTATGTCATCAGATATGTTCATATTGAAGGCAACCAAGTTGAATTGCAGGAATCATTTCTAGGTTTTATCCCTACAGCTGGAAAGACTGCAGTCGAACTTTCTGAAAATATCCTTACACATCAGGAGAGTGATGACGTGGACATACATCTATATCGGTTTCAAGGATATGATAAAAACATGGCGGGAGTTCATGGTGGTGCAAACATAAATCAAAAAACGCAATCGTAAAGCATTGTTTATGCCTTGTGCTAATCATTCGCCAAATTTATGTGGTGTGCACTCTTTCGGGAGTGTTACTTCAACGGGAACTTTTTTCGGAACAGTAGACAAAGTTTACACGTTCTTTTTTTTATCCATACATTGATGGGAAGTTCTATTAAAAATTGTAGGCGTATCGGTCAAAAGACTAGTAGCAACAAGATGGAGTGCTCATTAGGACGCTGTTAAACTACTGAGCTACTACTTTTGAGAAACTTGTATGCCGATACATGAGAAGCAGCATCCACACTCATACCAGCTTTGTATGACTTCAGTTTTTTATGCTACCTTTCTTTTTGGTGTGAAGTCCTAGATGAAGTAATTAAGTCAGAAATGTATGTACAAACATCTGGGTTATATCTGAAAAGTGTGTCATAAAAAAAAAACCAAATGCGAAGATTTGGATATTCGATTGAAAAAAGAGGTAGGAGGAGATTCGGAAAAAATATGCTAGAATAAATGGCCCAAGATGATGGACTAACATTGGCAGAAGAGCTGCAAAGAGCTAAGTTAGGATATCTTGACAGATTTTACGGAGAACCATCGTTAAGATCCACAAGGAGCCAATCTTTCCATGTTGTCATTGAAAAGGACAGGAAAGTTAATTTTAATAATGTCGAATATTTTATCAAAATAAAGTAACCATATTTAATAATTGATTTGTTGTTTTATGTAAGGGGTTCTTAATAGAAAACCGCTTCGGGTGCCAGCTAATGCTGCACCGCTACTGAAGAAAAGTTGACAGCAAAGCAGGAAAAAAGTGAAATAAAAACAAGAAAAAAAAATTTAAAAAAAAAATTCTGCCATGTGTGAGTCGGACTCGCACACGGAGGGTTCCGTACCATCGTACAAGATTTTTTGCTTAAAATATAAAATTATGTTTATATTTATATTTAATAGCCTAAAAGTATACTACAATTAACAGCTTAAAAGTACACTAAAAAAAAAAATTGAACAAAAGGTGAAATTAAAGAAGAATGCTTCTAAAAATGTGTATTTTTGTGTGTGTATTTGTCGCTCTACACACAAGTGAATTACACACTCTGTGAAAATTTCAACTCTGTACCTATTACGGTTCATGAGTTAGGGCAGGGGACGGACATAGTAAGCTTAGTAATAGGGTCCCGTTAGCTCCCTATGGGTACGGAACCATAAAAAAGACTAACTTTGGCAATGCCGAAGTTGTTATACTCTTCACGCTCCAGCTAGTGATCCGAGGGTCTTGAAATTTATAAGGTTGGTGGCCATGGGTCAGACAGTTATAATGTCCAAATTTTAAGTTGATAGTACAAAAAACAAAAAAGTTTTTTTAATAAGAACTTTCATTTGGACCTCGGTTTGTATGGGAGGTACCTCTCTTAGTAGTCCGAGGGTCTTGAAATGTTCATGGTTTGTGGATATCGGTCAGAGACTTATAGTGTCCAGTTCGATACGTCAAAAAACAAAACAACAAAACAACTTTTTCTAATAAGACCATTAATTTAAAAAATGGGTTTTGTATGGGAGGTAACCCCCATAGTGGTACGATTTGGCTGACTCAAGAACTTGATCGGCGTTTGGTAAAAAGAAACCTATATACAAAATTTTAGCTCAAAAACAGAAGGACTAGAAATGCGAACGGATGGACAGACGGACATGGCTAAATCAACTCGTCTCATCGAGCTGATCACTAATATATATACTTTATGTGGTCTGCGATGTCTACTTCTGTGTGTTACAAACTTCATGACAAACTTATAATACTATTCACTCCCGTGAAGAGTATAAAAAAAACAAATGCATTGTTGTAATTGTGGATCAGCTGATCATAACCGTTGTGAGTGTAAAGACAAAATGAAGTGTTTTAAATGCAACAAAGGTCATATTTCGAGAAATTGCACTGACGGAGCAAATAAATATAATGCTGGGAAAAACGTACATTTTGTTGTAGTTGATAATAGTCGGGTAAAAACAATTATATTAAATGGTATGAGAATCGAGTGCTTGATCGATATGGGTTCTGTACATACAACAAAGGACGAAACAAGGTTGTACGGCTTCGGGATTTTGGAAACAAAAGTGACAGGCAGCTTCACTGAGGTCGTTGGAATTGATTGGCTATACACGGATAAGAAGGTTTTGGTGGTTCCTGATGGAAAAATTTGATATAATGCAATATAGGGCTATAATTTTACTAAAAATTCAAGTTTGTGTCAGACGTTCATGACTTTCAGTATACAGTTCTAGAGTCGCAAGGTAAAGCTGAATGGCTGCAACCTCATATTTATAAGATCTGTAACGTGAGCTATGAGGTCAAAGTTCCACCTTGATACAAGAATGCTGTAAAAGAGATACTGATAGAATCGTTCCTTTTCATCATACTCCCAGTCGTTATCGCCGCATCAGAAGAGTGCAGTAGCTAAGCAATTAAAAGAATGGTTGGACCAGGGAGTTATACATCGCTCAACATGGGAGTATACGAATAGGATTGTGGCAAGAAAGATGGATCGTTTAGAGTTTGCGTAGATTTTCGTTACTTAAACTCAATGGTTCAAAGATCGCTTTCCAGTGCCATTGGTAAATGATGTCATCGAAAAGTTGGTGAAAGCGAAGTATTTCTCTGTCATGGATCTCGAAAACGAATTCTTTCATGTGCCGATAAAAGAAACAATCAAGAAATATATGGCCTTTACTACAAAATAAGGATTGTTTAAGTTCAATAGAGAGGTTTCTTTGGTTATGTAACTCGTCAAATATCTTTATGCGGTACATTAAACACGTTTTCCATGCCATGGAAAAATATATGGACGATGTAATTCTATATAGTGCTATACCTGAAATAGGGATGGAAAAATTTAGAAAAATGTTTGATGTGGCTGCCACGCATGCTTTAAAAATCAATTGAAGGAATTGTTTGTTTTTGGAAACTAAAATAATTTTTTTGGGACAAGTGATTGAGTATGGTAAGGTGATAAGAAGATTCTTGGTTGTGTAAACTTTCCATATCCGAAAAATTGGAAAGCAGTACAGTCGTTTTCAGAGACAGAAAAGTATTTTCGAAAATGCATACAAAATTATTCCGAAAGGGCGTATCTTCTGACTAAGTCACTGAAACTGAATGTTGTCTTTGAAATGAGAGAAGCGGAACGATTTACATGCTCATTGTCTTTAGAGACAATGACATCCGATATTTTTTCTGGAGTAAGAAAACGTCACCAAAAGAGTCAATCCAGCATAGTTATATTCTCGAAATGAAAGCAGCATATCTCGCGTTGGAGAATTTTCGATACTATTTGTTGGGAATGGAATTTAAGTTGTTAACTGATTGTCCAGCGTTCAAGCAGACAAAAACGAAAGATGACATACAACGAGCTGTTACAATTACAAAATCGGGCATTGTGCTGGTAGAAGACTAAGACTTGTTGACTCTTTAGGCCGTTACCCATGTGAAGTTATGATTATCAAAAGAACTAAAATGTCAAGTAGGTGTAGCATCACGATTTTCATATATAAGTTAACGACTAATAACATTGTGCGACAAAAAAAAATAAAATAAAATTATTATAACGTTAATGAAAACAACTATATTTTATTATATTGGACCTGCTGAAAATGAAAATGTTAACGGCTTTCTTCTAACACGTACACATTTAGTTAAAGTTATGATAAATTGAAGTACCATAAATTAATGAAAACAGCGAGAAAATTTTAAATCAAACTTAGTTTCTTTTATTTTGAATTTTATTGTATAATAAAAATTGTAATATTACATATATATTGCATATGCATAAAAAGTCTGGGGATTGAATATTTCCGATTTCGCACCTGAGTGCGATAAATATTTCTTAGTACAGCACTACAACACTTCTCGTCTTTTTTGTTACAATACTGTTTATTAGATTTGTTTTTGTATATTGTGCTTGTGGTCTATTAAAGTTCGTTAGTCTAGTTTTTTATTGCTGTGCTACGCTGCTTCCTACTTATCATATAAGAAGCATGAATTTACAAGAGAACTTCACATTTTCCACAAGCATCAACAAGATAAGTCGACCTTTCTATGAACAAAATAAGCACTACACCTTCACCATAAAAATATCTTGTTCACCTACAACACCTTTTTTGCTAACATTAAAGTAGATCACTATCGGAAAAATATTAAAAAATCAATTCAATCACCCAGATAAGTTTTGTTATGCTTGTGGGAAAAATATTATTAAATCTCAAGGAAGACTTCCAACTGGCAAGGTTACAGAGGCGTAGTTACGTTATTTTGGTTATTCAGTGGTGCAAGATAAGCAATGATTTGGCAGGAACTAGAAATCATTACAACGATTGTTTTTTCTGTTTAAATAGTCCCAGAGGAATTTCAAAAACAAACAAGAACAGTGCTGGCTCGAGGAAAGTTTTCGGATGAAACGAGATCCAATTATGGCGCCCCTTTTACTTATCCCTAATACACGTCAATTGTGCGTGTAAGCAGGAAGATCTTGGTATTTTAAGTCTCCTTCTGATTTTTATTTGCATTCATCATCATTATTCATTTGTATTATTTTAATAACTAATAAAACAAAATTTAGTCAATATTCGTTGATGAGATCAATAAGCATCAATAATCAACTATGGTATTGTTCACTAATTAATGCAACAATGCTTATAAAGAATCTAAACTATTTAGTCTCATAATAAAAGCTATAATACGAGGCCTAACATTTGTGGCCTAATAAAGAAAAAGCAAATATTTATGATCGAAATTTGTTTTATTGTTTTTTAAAATCTTCTCCATGAAGATTAATACACTTTTGCATGCTTTTGAACTAATTTTCAAAGTACTTTTTCCATTCTGATTGAGGTAACTCCAAAACATGCGTTTTGAATGCATTAACCGCTTCTTCAGGTGTCAAAAAACGTTGACCACGTAATTTGTTTTTGATGTGCGGGAATAACAACAAATCAGTAGGTGCCAAATCAGGGCGGTCAACCCTTCAACTCGATGTTTTGCCCGTTCAAAAAATTATTTGCTTGAGTTGATGTGTGAGAGCTCACATTGACGTGATGAAGAATGATTCGTCTCTTCTTCTGCTTTTTTCGAATTTCTCCAATTACTTCTGGCAAACAAAATTGTCATATATAATACCATTCAGAATTGATTGTCCTGCGTTGCTCTAACGTCACTTTCGTCACTTGACCGGTAATGTCGAAGAAACAGGCAATAATTTGCTTCTTCCACGAACAACTATTGTTGAATTTCACTCATCTTTGAAGGCTCCTACAGTCGATTGATATTTCGTTTTGGGCTCATATGCATAGATCCATAATTTTTCACCCGTGTAGATATAATAAACAGCCTTTAATGCACTTTGAAGGTATTTTTCAATATTCCCTGGCACTAATCGACACGATCCTTTTTTTGAGCGTTTGTCAGGTATGTTACATGACGATCTCGCATTATCAGTTCACGTACAGCATCAATATTTTCGGGCAAAACAAGGGGTTGTGAACGACCTTCACGGAATTCGTCCTGGAGGGAACATCGATCACGATATAACAGTTCTTTACAATAAAATTCATCGCAGCACTCTGTCTTAATAATACAAGTGGAAAGTTATGAAAAATAATAGAACGAAAATATTCACGGGTCAAATCCAAGATGAATTTTTCATTTTACCGTAAACATCTCAAATCACGCTAAAATGAAAATTTCGTTTTAAAGAAGTTATGATTAAATATATAAAATTTCATACTCATTTGGAAACGTCAGCGGTCGCTTAACAACACCTACTGTTGCCAAGTCCAGATATATAAATAAATTTTAAGTAAATCGCTGCTTACGCACTCTTACATTTGTAAATTATTTTATGATCTCCTCATATGATAATGTCTTAGCTATATCATTTTCAAGAGTCGACCTGAGGTACGTTTTAATTAGCATAAGCTTGCTAAAGCTCCGTTCATATTTGACCACTGTAACCGGAACGGTTACAAAAATACGGAGAGGGGTCCAAATATTGAGGAACTTATCTTGCCAGTTATTTAATGCTAAGATCTAAAGGCCTTTATCAACATATAAATCTTTTTCAAACACATAATATCTATTGAAAGCTCCAATCCCCAAATAACGCATCTATGATCATGTATTAGTTTTTTCTCCAACTTTAGGCATGCTTCCTTCAAATTTTCATCAGTCTTATTCAAATCATAAAGGAAAAGTAAAGTCTCATTAATTGTAGAAATTTTTGTGAAGCGAGTCTCTATTGATTTTATGGCAGTATCTAACGTATTATAAATAGCATTTGTTCTGAATAACATTTCTGGATCCATCTTCGTTTTCAAATGAAATTTTGTTTGTATTTTTTTCGTGCTCGGATTGTTTCTAACTTCGGCAAAACTATATTAATGTGGAATAAAACGTCATACAAAGTGACTAACGACAGCAAAAAATTGAACTTCTCCAAATTGGCTGCAAGTGATTTAGTTTCCGAAGTCTCCACGGGGTCAGTAGATTATCGATACACTTTTTCAAAAGCACTATTTACTTGGGCCTACTGATACCACACTGCTTGAAAGTTTTTGACTGTATTTTCCCATCTTGTTTCACACACCTTTTGTAAGGTTACGCTCATTACATGTTTCGAAATAACTTCCAATCTCTTTGTTGAGTTTGAAAAAACAAACCTACTAGCCACACACTCGCGATCAAATTATTGCATGGAGGAAATTATTTTTTCAACATACCGGCGCCGAAAGTTCAAAATCCTGACCTGTTTAGCGGGACGATAGCCGAACTTTCCGCTTAAGAGAAAGCAAATACTGTTGCAAATATATTTCCCCCATCGGGTCAGAGGCTGGAATTTCATATCATTCTTATCTATTATATATTAATTTTTTTTTTTTCCTATTTTTTAATTTGTAATTGTTAAATTTTTTTTATTTTAAGCTGAAATTTTTTTTTTGTCAATGTTAGAAATAAATAAATACGTAAATAATATTTTCTCAAATCGATGCCGAAAGTTCGGGAAGAAAATTGTACATTCTCACCCTGGTCTCTGAGAAGTGCTTATTCCCAAAAGCCACTACGCCAAATATTGCGCACCTAACTGTCGCCTTCGGCTAGAGTGTCAATTACACCCCTGAGACTTGGCGCATGGAGCAGCCGCTCCGTTCATCATATCGTAGGGCTGGCCCTAAACAAGAGTAAATTATAGTAAACAAATGTAGTATCAGCATCTAAACCAATTGCACACAGTAAGAAATATCCAGTTCCTTTGGTAACAGACACCACAAATGAAGGACCTTTTCTTTCAAGCAATGGCGAAGAAGACAGTTTGGTAAATTCACATATATCGGAGTATCAACATCTTGAACACTCTATACTGCAACCAAATTTAATTGAACAGTACGAGTTGAATGATTTGATTGATGTTCTGCATTTGTATGTTAGGAAAGCAGAGATATTGGGATGTATATTGCAAGAATGGCACTTGGTATCTGTAACAATAGTATTAGTAAACTAGTGGAAGAACTTGGAATACCTTACGACAAAGACCAAGAGGTCCTATACCTATTGAATACTCAGTGATTTTAAAATAAACATATGCAAACATGAAACCAATTTAGACTTATACAGAAAAAAACAACTGGAAAGTTTGTGCTGATTTAAAAGTTGTTGATGTAAAAAATTGGGGTAGGTAGTATCGCTAACAATATTTTTTGAGCGCAAACTTTTCTCGTGAACCATCTGGTGAATCTTAAAATGATATTACATTTATGTAGTGTAAATTAATATTTACTTACTTTAAAATAAGATATGTATGGTTTGCATGTCAATTGCATGTAACGAATTATAAATAAAAGACTAAGCTTCAATAGATTTGACTTTATTCATTGAATCTGATATTAAGACTAAGTTTATATTCTTATGCTATTTACGAGTATATTCGTTAAGAAGTTCTAGTTTTATTATTTCTTTATCATCATGTTTATTTATTAATTGTTCTAGTTAAATTATTTATTTTGATAATCATTGTTATTTACTAATTTCTCTAGTTTAATTATTTATTTTGATGACGACTTATTTATTAACTGCTTTACGTAAATACTTATCGATGACTATGTGTTGGTTTTTCGTAAATCTCCTTCGCTAGGTATTATTATATTATTGTATAAATTAAAATGTTTAATTTTGAATTAAATCAGATTAAGATAAGTAAGAAGAACAGATATTTATTAGAGTTTTACACTTTTTAGGTTTCTTTTATCATTAATAGGCTATTAATCCGTAACTTAGGTTTATTTTACCGTAAGACTATTAATCTATTAATAGTTTTATTTTACCATTAAGACTATTCAATTTCTGGCTTATTGTATTTAATTTTGATTTATTAAATTCCGAAGCATTAATCTTACATCTGCACTCTGCGAGACGATCTCTCAAACTACCCATAATGATCTTCTGCTTTTCTAAACAAGGAGCCTGTCAGCCAAGCAAACATAACTGTCAAAGTAAAGCTGACGCTTACTTTTCTAGTGCTGCGCAACTGTTTATAACTTTTACCGCTCCTAACTGAGCAGACGTAAATGTCAAATCAAATGTTGTCACACTGTTCCTGGACCTTCAGTCTGGGTGATTCTCCTGGAGACCGAAATGTGGTTACTGTCGGGTGTGGTGCTAAGGGTCTAGATGTCCGCAAATTGTCCTTATGGACACTCCTTCCTTTAATAAGTACCGTTGAGCCTAAATCCTCTTGGACTATTTCCTCAAAATAGAGGGGTGTCAACATATTTCCAAGCCGTCTGTTTGATTTTACTAGCACCCTTTCTCCTACTACAAACTTCTTGTCCTGCCTATTATCAGTATGAAATGCCAGCCCCTTTTCCTGTGCGGACCTGAGCCGCATTGCTATTTGGTCACCTTCCATCGATGAGCGGAAAGTGTCGATCGGCTTCATCCTTGACACGGTGTAATCGATCTATTATACTCGATTGTAGCTAACAATATCAGTTCTTCCAAATCATCTAACCTCTTATCAAGCTTAAAACATCTAGATATCAATGTGCTATGAAAACGTTCTACGTGTCCGTTGGACGTTCTGTGTAGTGGTGGAGCATAAACGACTTCGATGTTAAAGTGGGTTTTCAAAATTGCCCTAGCGCTATTGGAGTTGACTGACTTTTCATTGTCGCAGAAAATTGTCTTTGTCCCTGAAAAGAAGTTGAGCAGTTGAAGTAGTTGAGGTTTCACATCTACTATTGCTCTAGACCCTATTAATTGTACTGTGGCAAACTTGGAGAATTTATCGATACAGGTGAGAATCTGCTTAGAGGCTGTAGAGAATATATCGATGTGAAGAATTTGCCCACAATATGTTGGAATCGGTGTTTCTGATATTCTCTGCTTCATGGGGTGTCGATCATACTTTGCCTGAGAACAAATGCGACAATTAGCTGCCCATTGTCTCGCTTACTTTTCCATTTTTGGAAGGAAGTAATCCTCTAATATCTGTTTAACGTTTTCTTGCGCTGCACGATGTGCCCGATTATGTTCTGTTGCAATATTCTCACTTTGTTTATTTAAGTCGAATACGTCCGTTAGAAATCTTTCCGTATGTTGTAATTTGACTGTTGGGAAAAGTTCAACCAATCTACGCTGGAACTGTGCTAATGTTGGCAAATCGCAATAAATTGCATTGACAACGTCGGCATTAACTGCTTCTTTTAAGAGTTTTATTAAATCCTCCTTAGTATGGAATTAGATTAGATGCCTTACTTTTCTCCCAAAGACAATGGAGCTCCTTTTCCGAGTTGCTAAACCCCTTTCTAATACAATTTGATTTCGGAAGCAGTTTACTGGTTTGCGGGTTGTTTCAATTGTGTTAGTTACTGATCCTTCGCTTTGAACCGTTTCGATGCTTGCATCATCGATGAAAGCCTTCCATCTTTTAATTTTCGCGTTGGATTCCTATCGGAAACCGCAAAAGTCAATGGTTGGTGATCGGTAAATACATCTATTCTGGGGACGCCATATAGGTGGTTCCTGAGGATCTTCAGTGCCCAAAAAATAGCCAATAGCTCCCTTTCGTTAGTGGCAAAATGTTCCTCACCACTGGATAGAGTACGAGAAGTCATAGTTATGGGATGCTTGGCAGTGGCTTTGCTATCTTGGCGAAATCCTTAAGAAAACATCTGTAGTATCTGGCTAAACCCAAGAATGATCTTAATACTCTTAGATTGACAGGCTCAGGAAAATTTCGTATTGCATTGTTTGGACACATCTTTATTCCTCCTTGAGAGACTACGAAGCCCAAGTATTGTACTTCTGACCTAAAGAATTTTGATTTCTCTACAGATACCTTCATATTGGCTGCTAGGAGACTTTTTATGATCGCCTCTATATGTTGGAAATGTTCGTAAGAAGTCTTGGAGAATATTAATACGTCATCGATATAAACGAATCAAAATTTCCCTGTGTGGTCCATAAGAACATCGTCAATTGTTCTCTGGAAGATGCCAGGAGCGTTCTTCATCCCGAAAGATAACCGACAGAACTCGTATTTACCACCACAAACAGAGAAAGCCGTTTTCTCCCGGTCCCGTTCAGAAAGCCAGCCTTCACATCTAGGGTTGTAAAGAAATTAGAATCCCCCAAGGTCGACAGTATAACTCCTATATTTAGGGTAGGGTATGAGTCCTCATTACTCCTTTCATACAATTTCCTGAAATCTATAACAAGTCTCTTTTTCTTAATCCCATTCTCATCAACACCCTTTTTGTCAACCACCCAGATAGAATTATTGAAAGGTGACCGTGAAGGTCGGATAATGCCATTAGCAAGTAAGTCTTCCACCTCTGTCCTAACAAAATCCGCCGCACCTAATGGATAAGGATAGAATTTGGCATAAACTGGTTCTTCATCCTTTGTGCGTATTGTTGCAACTACCTTCGTATTGTAGGGCAAAGCTTCATTTGAATCTGAAAAATACGGGACACTCTGTTAATTATTTCAGAAAAAGTTGTTTTAACGTTACTCGGTACCGTCTCAGCTTGTAGTTAAAGATAACTCACATCATGACCCTTAAGAAACTGAATGTGCTCTACCCCAGAATCATGCTCTAATATTTTGTCTTTTAAGTTAATGGTGGCTTGGACTTTATTTAACAAATCCAGTCCAATAATACCATCGAAGGATGTCAAATTTGGTAGAATGAAGAAATCAGTTGTTACGCCCAATAAGTTAATTTTGCACTTTTTGCTATCTCAGTAACCCCGTGAATGGATTTAACCGGGAAGCTGTTGTCAACGGGTCTTACTCCTCTCAATGCTGTCAACGGCTTGATGTAGTTCTTTGAAGCACCAGTGTCGATAAGTAACCTCAATTCTTTCGCCTCTAACATCCTGCAGATCCAGGGTAGAAGGGATTTTCCCCTAAAAAATTTATGACCTTACATTCAAAATCATCCAATGCATCCTCAGCCAGAGGTTCATATACCAGATCTTTTGGGGAATCCTTCAACAACGAGTCCTTGTTCTTGTTCTAAATGATTTACACGGTGATATCTGAAGGGTTGCCTATCCTGTCCTTGAGGTTGATGTATCGGAGTGTTCTGATATCTGATAGGTAAATCGTCTAATGGTTCCGATCGGGTCTGACTATACCGTCCTATGCTTGGGTGGAATTGTCCGAGACTTCGCCAAGATTGATTACCACCACTATCTAGGCGAAATTGTTCTGGACTTCACCAGGGTTGGTTTCTGACACGATTTTGATGAAATTTGAAATGAAAATAATATAAAAATAATATAAATGCAACACAATACAATATAATACAGCAACACTAAACGCTGTTTATACAAAATTAATATTCACAATTGTCTGAATATAATTTGTTTAGTATAAAAATAATATAAATCAATACAATACAATATAATGCAGCAATACTAAACGCATACGTTTAGAGAATACCTTAAACCTTTCTTCTGTACTATCCTAAGTGCTGCGCCTTATCTCTCCACCTCTCTTTAGGATTTTGTCGCTTAGATTTCGGCACTGGGTGTTTCACACCTTATTTCCGTTGCTGCCTTCTTTATTAATCTGTTGATTTGCCTTTGATTTGCCTAGATGAACTTCTTTGGATTTTTTTTTTTATCTGTTGATTTGTTTTTTTTCTAGGTGTACTTCATTTAAATTTTTCTTTCATTCAGTTTATGTTCTTTTTTGTTTAGTTTTGGTGTTTTGGATTTCGTTTTGGTTGAATTGATTTTGTTCTTTTATCTTGTCGGTTAATATTTTTCCACAGTTTTATATTTTAAAATCTTGCTTAATTGCTTTGTTCTTTTAAACTGTTATTTGTCTATTTTAAGGTTTTAACACTGACCTCGTACCTCACGTTTGGCGCCAATTAAAATTTTTAAATTTTAAATTAAAACAGATAATTAATTAAATTTTACACTTATTTAAATTAAGTAAGAAGAACAGATACTATATTTATTAGAGTTTTACACTTTTTAAGTTTCTTTTACCATTAAAACTTTTAATCTGTAACTTAGGTTTATTTTACCGTAAGACCATTAATCTATTAATAGTTTTATTTTACCATTAAGACTATTCAATTTCTGGCTTATTATATTTAATTTTGATTTATTAAATTCCGAAGCATTAATCTTACGTCTGCACTCTGCGAGACAATCTTCGAACTGCCCATAATGATCATCTGCTTTTCAAAACAAGGAGCCTGTCAGCCAAGCAAACATAAATGTCAAAGCGAAGTTGACGCTTACTTTGCTAGTGCTGAGCGGTAAAATTTAATCACAGGATAACTTATATGCTTGGTATTTCTTATGATTAAGTAATCTATGGTAATAGCTATATAATTATCATGATTATCACTGTTGTTGCATTTCTTCTGGTGTTTATTTCTTTAGTTTCTTCAAAATTTTTAATTTGCTTTGTTATGTTTTGGTTTTTTTTTTAATGCATGTAAGTACGGTTCATTTTTGAGAGTAATTTTTTTTTTGTTTTGGTTTCTCTTTATATTCAATATTATTATTGGATCTTTTCTGGATAGAAACTTATTGTTAATAAGTTTTCAAAACTTTTTCAATGCTCGGAAAATAGTTATTTATATAAAGAGTTTGCATTGGTAACTAAGAATATTATTTTATATAGAAATTTTGAAAAAGTCTTTCTTCTTTAGGCGGATGTGTCCTTCTTCTTGTAGCAAATTTTGGGTAAATGTATTGAGATGGTATTCGAGAGTGTGCAGATATTTTTTAATCTGCCGTACCACTTCGTCAGCGATAGGCGGTATGATTAGGTCCCTATGGATGTTAATATTTGATTATTCTCAAGGCTTTAAAAGTAAATATACTCTTTTTAGTATTAAGTTTTTGCAAAACTATGCTTAGGTACATATACAATCTCTGCTGCCAAAGTTTTTCTTTTTCTGTTTTCATTTTATTTTCCTTGTTTTCCCATTTGGTTTGGCTTTGGTTGGGTAAGGGGTGTCAGGGGCAGTGAAAAATTTGAAAATATTTGCAATTTGAAATGTATATATGAAATTTTTTGCTAAACCATACAAAAAAAGTTTTGTTTGCTTTTTCATTGTTCATGATCAGTTTTGATGATGTCTCATCGAGTGTGGTCGCAGTGTTCGATCAATATTTTCATAATTCCACTTATGCTTACAAGTTCTTATCTTTGCATGCTAACGGGAGATTGATTTGTTTTCGGGGCGTCAGCATTATTTTTCCCAATTCTGCTTTGCGATTGCATTTCATAGAGCAGATGTACTCCTATGAGACATTGTCAACATTTCTTTTGTGTTTAAATCGAGAATGTGTAGTAACAATTAATTAAAAAGACCCGTACAGTGAACGCACTCGTGGTGCTTATTGCCCTGTGCGAGCTTGACGCGATCTTTTATCCCCTGGCAAACGCCAACAAAATGGGTAACCCACCCCACCATGCACAAAATAAGCTCATTAGAACTACCCAAGATGACGAAGAAAACGCGAAATAATTCTATAATATAAGCTCTTCTACAGTTGACTCAGATACCAACACAGCCACTGAGGACTCTTCGGTACCAAAGCAGACCAGCACTTCATTCAAACAACGGAAGGTCGAAACTAAAGTTGTACAGACAAGAAATACCCACTCAGTTTCGCCCCACTGGCCACAAGCAAAGACACGATGGACGTATCTGAAACGCCACCAAAGACTGAGCAACAGTTCACTGAGGAGTAGTCGGTATGAAAAAAGACCAGCACTTCACTCAAACAACGGAAGGTCAAAAACAAAGTTATACAGACAGGAATTTCTAACTCAGCAAACCGTTTCGCCCCACTGACCACCAACGAAGATACATTTGACGTATCTGAAATGCCACACAAGAGTCAACGACATTGGAAATATGGAAGCAGAAATCTCTGAACTTAATTGCAAAGAAAATTTGTCTAACAAAGTTTCTCGAAATGGACAAGTTCGAGTCATGACCAAGGTAACAGAACACTACTTCCTGTAAAACACTGCTAAATAGAAATTCGAAAAGGCGGTGTTATAAAAAATCTACTCCACTCCACCAACAATGACAACATTAAGGATCAACTGTCAATGTTGGGGCACACGGCTAGGAATTTGTCAAATGCCAAAAACCGAAACACTAAGCTCTCCATGTCAATTTTTTTTGTCGACCTTGAGCAAGCCAAAAATAATATATCCTTATTTGACGTGAAACGACTGTGTAACGCCGTGGTGGCAGTTGTGCCACCAAAAAATTCAACAACCTGGTCCAATGCCACCGTTGTCAAGAATTCGGATAAACAAAACTTTTCAGCTACAAACCGTACCGGTGTGTGAAATGTGGAGAGTTTCATAAATACACAGACTGTGACAAACGTAAGAAATCACCAGCTAAATGTATCCACTGTGGTGAAAATCATAATAAAGGATGCAGAATTTATCAAGCCACAGTAGAAAAAAGAGACATGGGTGAAAGGTAGCCCGGTTTAGAGGTGCCACGATAATCTGAGTCAAATAGGCAGCAAAAGGACGAATCGAGGGATACAGCTACGCCAACGCGGCTAGGGGTCACGGGAACGCCCACCAGGAAACCACCTTCGCTGGTTTATCGAATCCCACAACAAATAACGAAACTAGTGGTTTTATTACTGAGACAGTAATGAAACGGCTTGAGGAGTTTATGTAGAAATTGGCAGTGAAACTAGCGACGGAACTCAACGAGTGTGTTGTCGAACTTATGCAAGTAAGCCTTCATACCACCATCTGGAATGCAAACGGCCTTTATTCAAATAGGCCTACTGTTGAACTGTTCTTGAAGACCAATCATATTGACATCCTCTTCGTGTCCGAAACGCATTTGGCAGATGTGTCCTTTTACAAAATCCAGGGATACGATCTTATACATGCAAACCAACCGAGTGGGAGAGCTCGAGGTGGTGCTGCCATCTTGATAGAGGATTCGGCCGCAAATTCCTAGCAGGAGGTAACTTTAATGCCAAAAACACCTGGCTCTCGTATTTGCAACCTAAAAGCAGTTAGCCTCTTCAAAAGTATACAAAGGCCCAACATCACCAGTTACTCTTCAGGCTATTCAACCTACTGGCGCACAGAAGCTCCCTGAGATTCTGGACATTGCCCTGATTAAGGGCATTGATTCGAACAACATTTTCGCGGAAAACTGCCTGGATGATTGCTCGGACCATTATGAGGTTACAATCCTTGTCAATGTGTCAGTGATCGTTGAAAGCAGACCACCCAAAATTGTTAGGAAATCCAAAAATCTCACCTTTTATCGCTCCTGGATAGAGCTAGCAGTCCGTCCATACAACCAGCACAACATCGGTGAAGAAATTGAAAATGCTTTAGAGTTATTTGCGCACAATATCCACAAAGATGCGTGTATCTCAACCCCCCCTCTGGCGGAACATACATACCCAAGCGAGATCTGCATCTTTGGTCTGCGGAGATTGCCAACATGGTTTGTGATACAATGAGACTCAGAAGAATATGGCACATATCCAGAAATACGATGGATAAAAACGCTCTAAACCAAGCGACTAGAGAATTAAAAACATTCCTGTCGGAGTCCAGAAATAAGATTATCAGCGAATTTCTTGCCGAACCCCAGAGCAGAGCTACCAGATTTTTTAAGCTAAATAAATTGCTGCCAGCTCTATACTTCGTGATTCTAAGATCGTTTCTTCACAAAATAACCTTTTATGTTAGATGCGAAGACCAGGAGTCTGATATAAATAGTATGAATGTTGGAGTTTCCCAAAGCAGTGTGTTGGGAGCCATCCTGTACACGCAGACGTATAGAGTCTAATTTACCGATCTTTTACAGACGAGAAACTCAATAGTTACATATGCGGATGACAATACTCCGCTGGTGAGCGACACGATCCGGATGTAGCCTCAGCTCTCCTGCAAGACCAATTGGATCTCATTGGGCCTTGGCTGAAGAGGTAAAATATATGCGTCAATGCAGAGAAAACTATGTATGTTACATTCACCCTGAACCGCTCGACATGCTCTGCTGCTTTCATCAACCTTGACGCCATTTCAAGAAGCGCCACTGTAAAGTACCTGCGACTGACGCTAGACAGGTGTGTCACCTAGCAAACTCACATTTTGACGAAACGCAAGCAGTTGGATCTGAAACTTCGAAAAATGAGCTGGCTCTTCAGGTCAAACTCAAAGCTCAATCTGCGAAATAAGCTGTTACTGTACAACGCCATTCTGTAACCGGTATACAGCTTTGGGGCACTGCATCCAACTTAAAACTGGAATTACATACCTCAGAGGTTTCAGTCCAAGCTACTGCGGAGGATTGTAGGTGCGTAGTAGTTTGTCTGGAATCTCTGGTTATCCACCGAAACCTGCAGATACCAATGATAAGGAAAGAAATCTTCAAGCTCAGCAGCAGACACTTTAGATTAAAGACCCATGTCAATCACCTGGCAAAGAACTTGTTGGACAACAGCAGCTAAACGCGACGCCTGAAAAAGCAACACCCACTAGATCTCCCTTTCCGCATCCTGTACGAGTGATTAACTCATCGAAACCTGGTTAAACTGACTAACATCTTACGATAAAATTCGCTGGTAGTCGTCTGGCAACAGATAGTGTATGATTTTTTTCGAAATACTGTAACAATTTTTCGCCTGAGTACGATGGTGACGCCTGGTTAATACAACTATAATACAATGTATACGCCAAAATTACAATGTCAAAATTGACAACATGTTGAGCGCCCTCGTCAGCAACAAATTAAAAGGTAGAGCACAACATTGGTTGTACTCAAACCCGATATATATTGTTGAATAGGTCAATGATCTCATTCAGGATATGAAAATTACATTTGAGAAAAAAGAAAATAAGTTGATTATCAGACGCAGATTGGAACAACAAATTTGGAAGAAAATTTCAGCAGATATTTTAATGAGAAAGTCATTCTGTGCAACGGCCTAAAAGTAAAAGAATATGAATTCATAGAGTATGGCATCGAAGGCATTCCCTACGTCGCACAGTGTGATTTTTTCACTTTTAGGATGCCAAAAGTCCAAAAACAAAAGTTCTCCGATCATAACAATTTTTTGATATGTAATAGATAAATGTACAACTGTTATGAATATGCACTCAAAACAAAAGAAAATAACAACAGTCAGCATGATAACCGTTGTCGAACTGACTGCGAAAAGTACAGAAACCCATTTCACAGCCTGAAATTTTTGGTGAAACATGTGGTGGCATAACTTTTTTCGGATAAATATTTTGCATAAATCTTTTTGATTTTATTTACTTGGAAATTTTTTAATAACACTGAAAATTTCTTGAAATTAAGTTTTATCTTCTATTTTTGTATCCATTAAAAAAGGCAATCATCAACAATTGAGTGAAATAAGAAATATTTTTTTTTTTTCAATAGAGTGAAACTTACATAATTTTTTAGAATTCTATTAAATGTTTATAACCAAATTAATAGAAAAGATGTTTAGTTTCAGAATCTGCAATAAGTTTTGCGCGAATTTTTTGTATCTCTAATTGTTCAGGCGCGTATTGAAAAAACGCACCTCGCACTTTAGCCACCGTCCCGTTTGATATCCCGCTACATAGTGAGCATTCGCCGCAAGCAATGACGATTTATGTTTATTACATAGCGGATGAAAGTTCTGCTAGGAGGCGGTGGCTTCGTGGTCACATGAAGTTGTGAATACAAATCAATTGTGGATGAAAGGTCATAGCAAAAAGACATCATTCTATCGACAATTCACTTCATAATTTCAATTTAAAAAAACTGAATCCCAAATATATGAACGCACGTACATGTTCTTTATCCCAATTTTAATATTTCAGTTTATTTGTTTTTTCTTTTTTAATCCCAAACATATAACAAGTATATCCTTATCCCGGATTTAAGATCTGAATTTATATATCTTTAAAAATTCTTCCAAACACGAATAAAATATGTCAGTTTCTCGAAATGCACTATTCGATGTTTGGCTAGAAAGCAAGAAAGAAGAAAAGAATGATGCCGTGCTTAATCAAATTTTGAGTTTAATTGGAAGAGATGTGAATCACCTCAAATTAAAACCATATGTCACGAAGCTTTGTTTTGATTTTCCCTCAAGTTGGGAACGTTCTGGACGAAAAAATAGCCGTTTTGTTGAACGAAACGCTGACTGGTTATCAAAACATGTGGACTTTACTGAATTTATTCTTGATGTTTCTCCATGTACATCTCGTTGGGATGGGGAGAGGCCCCTCCTAGCTGTATTTCTTCCTCGAGTCTGCTCGCTATGATCTTCTCTAGTGCCTTGCCCACCGTGTCCAATAGGCAAATTGGCCTATAAGAAGATGGTTAGTCTGGCGGTTTCCCTGGTTTGTTGATAAGAACCAGTCTGCATTTTCCAGCACGATGGAAAGACCCCTCAGGTAGGCAGAGGTTGAATAAGTCTGCAAAGAACTGAACTACTAGTCTCACTCCCTTATTGCTGCTGCGGGAAGAGAGTTGCCACGATGTGAGACATCTATATGGGCTCCAAGAGAGGGACCGGCCTGCGTGACCTGGTGTTTTTGACAATCACCTGATAAGCCTTGTCCCACGAATCTTTCTCTGCATCGTCGCACAACTTG
>JAWNKV010000876.1:0-65052 GCA_035041805.1 Amiota mariae | reverse complement strand
GGTTTTGGTTATTATTGTATGTGTTATTTTTGAACAAGTGAAAAAAATTATTCATTCGTTTTTGACATACGCAACTCAAAGCCGTTTTTTTCACTCAATGCAAGCCCTCTAATGCGAGATGAGCTAGAGGAGACTTATGTCGAGGGAGATGCGACTTGAACCTGCAACGTACACAAGCTATGGCAGCATCGACTGCATTCAACGAAATGGGTTTGAATCAGACGGTACAGATTGCACCGAAGGAAATGAAGCTTCCAATTATTAAATTACCAATAGTCAGCCACCGTTTAAAGTTGAGTTCCTTGCACGTGTCCATAATTGTACGAGGTTGACCGATTTACATCTATTCCATTACTTGAAGGATTCATTGTCAGAGGATGCAGCGTGAACCAACATAAACAATGTTTTGCTTGTTTTATGCGTCCGCTCACTTCGTCCCGCTCGTCTAAGGCTGCTTAAATTTGTTAGCAACAAGAAGAACACCATATGTAATTTTCGAAAAAGTATGATTAATAATTCTAACTTCGATTTTAACAAATATAAATCATAAATTTTCACAGTCGATCTGACATCTACATACGTATATGCTTAGAGTGTACTAGCGTTCGTGGCGACATCCTCGATATAATTTTAATGCGTGATCTTTTAACGTAACGCAAGTGGATAATCAATATTTTTTGTTTTATGATTAGGTGTATAGATGTACAGATATTTTGGAATTCCTACTCTAGAACAAGCTACATATACAGTGACTCAATTTTTTGATCACATGTATGACGAAATTTTTTTATTAAGCTGTAACTTTTTTAAATTAATGTCAATTTACCTCAAATTCGAAATGGAAAACAACAATATTATACTATTTATGAAAACAAAAAAAGAATAACGTATGTACATTCATGTCATACATACATATGTACTTTTCGAAAAAGAAAACTTAAAAAAGGCATGTGATCAATTAGTTGACTCTGGCGACAAAAAGAACCAAATCTGTTTATTTTGAGCTCATCAGACTAAATGACTTTTACCCAATCTTCAATATAGTTTTATAGGTTTTCGCAAAATTTAACCGTAAAAATATGTGGCGTTGGTTCATTAGTATTCGTTTTTCGTGGCCGTGAAACCTCTTTTTTCGCAACATTTTCTTGATTCCTTCGGTTGTTACGGCAATGTGGCGAGTATTTTTAAGATCAAAACAATCAAAGTAGGTTCTCGACTAAGTCGTTTTTTGTACCTTCCATTGCGCCATCTTTTCTTTTTTTCGTTACCACGCCCACCGAAATTACAAGTTTCGTGCCGATTTGCCTATAAGTCATCTTCTTTGCCAATAAGTCAAGCTTAAAAATGGTGAGCTTCAAGTTTACATTTTCGAACATAATACTACTTGCATTGAAGCAACTAAATAAATGAAAAGAAAAAAATCAAATAGACTTATAATAACAAATCGCTCACAAAGAAAGAGCGGACACAATTTGTTGTTATCAAGAGCTTTGAATGAAAGAAAAGAAAAAACTAAGTCATATTTAAAGCGCTACATTTTTTAATCTTGGCTTAGAAAAAATCTCTTGGGGGAGATTTTAATGTATAATAGCTTATGCCAAAGAATCATCATCGGCACTTATAAATTTCTCATAGAAAAATTTGATTTCATACTGTCAAATAGTCCTGCAAAATCAACAACAAAACATGCAACAACAATGGGCACTATTTTTAAGCGATATTTAAGCACGGTAGACACACAAATATTTGCATCTCATTTTATAGGCAATTTACATTGGTCAGAACACGCTGCATTCTTGTTTAGTGTTGTTTACTACATTGTCGTTTTGTGTTCTGAACAGCTGTTTATACTCTTCATGCAGTGAATTGTATTATAAGTTTCTAAAACACAGAAGGACACATCGGAGACCCCATAAAGTATATATATTCTTGATCAGCGTGACAAGACGAATTGATCTAGCCATGTCCGAATATCTCTCTGACTAATGAACTGAAATTTGAGCAGTATAAGTGCCTGATCTATATCACCAACCATATACATTTTAAGAACCTCGGATCACTAAGGGGGTGCTCCCCATAAAAACCGGGATCCAAATAAAAGTTCTTATTAGAAAAACTTTTTTGTTTTTTGTACTATGGAACTGAAATGGACACTATAAGTGTCTGACTCATATCCACCAACCTTCTAAATTTCAATTATCTGACTACTAGAAAGGGCGTGAAGAGTATTACAACTTTGGAATAGCCAAGTTAATCTTTTTAGGGTTCCGTACCCATAGGGAGGTACCGGGACCCTACTACTAAGCTTACGATGTCCATCCGTCCGTCTCCTGCTCTATCTCATGAACCGTAATAGGTAGAGAGTTGAAATTTTCACAGAGTGTTTAATTCACTTGTGTGTAGAACGAAAAATACTAAAAATACACATTTTTTGAAGCATTGTTCTTTAATTTAACCTTTTCTTTAACAAATTTTTGTTTTTTGTAGTATACTTTTAATCTGTTAAATGTGCACATAATTTAATTTTTTAAGCAACAAATCTTGTACGATGGTACAGAACACTCCATGTGCGAGTCCGACTCACACTTGGCTGATTTTTTTATATTTTTTTGTTTTGGTTATACATACAAATAGAACGTTGTGGCTAATTGTGTGAAATTAAAATGGAAATTGTGTAAAAAATACATGATTAGAACAATTCGCAATGTGTGCAAATAATTCTTGCGGCTTCCTTTTTCATTTCTGCTCTTTATTTTATTAATATTTAAAAAAAAATACAATTTAAAATTAATTTAATGTCGAGAATGACCAAAAGAAAAAGGCGGACATGACCAAAAACTGGCAGCACTGCCATTAGAACACAGTGTTTTGATTAGAACACAGTGTTTTGCTTGAGTTCTCGAGATCACCGTGTTATGCTCAATGTACAATAATAGCCAATTTATGCCCGATTTGCACTGCTTAAAAAATTTTGCTTTTTCAGCGAACGTTCACACAGAGGTCATTTTGTGAAAAAAATCTGATTGAGAACAATTTGCAGTGTATGCAAATAATTTTTAAAGCTTCCTTTTTCATTCCTTTTACATATTTTATTAATATTTGAAAAAAAAAATTACATTTGTAAGCATCTCTCTCTCTCTTGTCGTAAGCATGCCTCTATCAGTAGTGTAAGCTATATTATAAGTAATTATGTAACTAGAGTTAAGTGAAGAGAACTTAATAAAAACAGTCTTGTGCCGACCATCGAACTGACTACAACATCAGAAGTGGGATTAACCAACGCCGAAATTTTTGTTTCAAAGTATTCTTTGAAAATCAAAAATGTTGGACCACAATAATTTCACACTCGACCAAATGAAGCTTTATTGCGAGGCTTTCGTGTTGCCCTTAAGCGGCAACAAGGAGCATTACCATAACGTCTTAATAACACACCTTACGATAGAGATTACAAGAGTGTATGGATCGGTCAGAGTTCTAAGATGATATGTAGGACAACTACAATGTTCAAAAACTAACAATGTTTAACGGTGATGTTAAAGAAACTGAACATAGTGGACCAAGCAATAACAGAAACTGCAACGTTGCAGCTATGCGAGCGGAAATACGTCAAATTAAAGACATGTTCGAGGTAAAAGAAGACAAAATAATGATGCTACGTAAATTCGAAAAACGGATATGGAAGAACGACGAAAAGTTTGTTGATAATTAGAACGACAAAATTATTTTGTCAAACAGCATAGCATTGGATGAAGACGTTTTGTTGGACTACATGGTTGAGGGTATTTTAAACTTCTAGCTGCTCACTCAAGCAAAAATGCAAAGTTACAAAACAAAGGAGCAAGTGCTACTAACCTTTAAAGGAATTGAGTAATACGAACAGAAGCAGCTTAACCGTTATCAGAAACCTCCCGGACGAATGCCCAACCACAACAGTTCGCCTGAAAACATAACCAAAACCAATTTTGGCACCACTAGAGCTACAAAGTGCTTTAACTGCAACAGTACTGGGCACATGACGGCAGAGTGTCGAAAACCACGGCGTGAAGCTGGTTTCTGCTATGTCTGCGGCCAATTTGGACATCGTGCTAAAGACTGCAGCCACTACAAGAAGACTGTCGTGACCCAGCAGAATAATGAATACTATTTAATTACTTTAAAATCTAAAATGAATACAATTTTTTCATAGAATGCCTGTTAGATTCGGGAAGTCCAATAAGTTTCATCAAAAAATTCTACGTGACATCTAAGATGAACATAAGTAAAGTAAATAAATCTTATTAATGCTTAAATGGCAGTAAGCAAAATATTTTTGGAAAAATATTTTGTACTATTGAAGTTGATAATGCAACAATAAATATTGAATTGTACGTAGTGTCTGACAACTCATCGGTCTTTCCTGTTGTTTTAGGAAGAGATTTTTTATCACAGACAAAGCTAATATTAATAACTATTAACGTAACCTGCAACAATAGAAGAAATTTTTAAATGGTTAGTGAAAAATAAGCTAGAACTCAGCATTGACAAATGCGAATACTTACAAGATCAAGTCAAATATTTAGGTTATACATAACGGGAAGTGGAATTAGGGCGAATAAAAAAGGACTGGAAGCAATAAACAAATTTAAAGAACCAAAAAAGGTTCATGAAGTACAAAGCTTCATTAGGCTCTGCTCATACTTTCGGTGGTTCATAAAAGACTTTTCGATTATCGCCAAACCTTTATATGATTTAACTCGGAATGATAAAAAATTCAATTTTGGTTCGGAAGAGTTCAAATGCTTCAATCTTTTAAAAGATAAATTACTAGACTACCCAAAATTAGCTATATATGATCCTAGAGACGAAACATAACTCCATTGCAATGCAAGTTCCCTTGGATTCGGAGCCATCTTATTGCAAAAAAAAAAAAAAAACGATGGACTGTATCATAGTTTCGAACTATTGTAGAAACATTAGCAATTATTTACGATTTAAAAATATTCAGCGTTTATCTGCATGGTATAACTTTCAAAATAGTCACAGATTGCAATTGTTTAACGATGACATTAAATATAAAATATCTAAATCCTAGAATGGCGAGATGGGTTCTTGATCTTCAGAACTATGATTATAAATTGGAGCGGAAAACGGATGCAGACTGTAGATGCACTTAGTAGAAACACAAATATAGTATACTAGTAGTCGATACCAATACTTTTGAAGAAAATCTAGTAATTTTCTAGGGAAAGAACAACAAGATTTGCGAAATCAAAAAAACCCTACAAAGGAGTGAGCATAGTCAATACGAAATGCGAAATGGCGTGGTTTATGGGAAATAAGGTGACTTCCTTCTATTTTGCGTCGCGGTATCCATGGAAGAACATGTACTTTACAAATATCACAATTAGATGGGTCATGTAGTCGATAAAGTCGTAGAATTAATTTAAAAAAGCTAGCTAGCTAGTTTCCCAATATCAAACATAAAGCAACTGAACATATAAAAAATTGCTTAAAATGTATAGCTTTCTCCCCAAAATATGGAAAAAAAAAGGATTTTTGCATGGGCTTCCTAAAGGCAATTCGCCGTTTGAATTGGTCCACATCGACCACTGTGGCCCGATTCACAGCAAAGATACGAAAAATAAGCATATCTTAGTAGTGATCGATGCTTACTCAAAATTTGTTAGATTGTATCCGACAATAACAACCAGCACAAAAGAAGCGATAATAGCACTAAAAGAATACTTTAGATACTATAGTCAACCCATATGTGTAACGTCCGATAGAGGTAGTTGTTTCACTTCCAAACGAAGATTTCCTTACAAACAACAATATCCAACATATTAAAATTGCAACTTGCTTTACAAGCTGAACGCGTTAACAGAAGCATAAGGTCAATGATAGCAAAATTGTCGGACGATAAAACAGAATATGTTGTGATGAAACCTTAGAAAAAGTGGAATTTGCATTAAATAATACGATGCATCATACTATTCAAGTACACCCCAGCGTTAGAGTAGAAACATAGTGCACACTGAAGCGAAGCCGAAACGAAAGCGAAAGATGAAGCCGAATTGCTTGCGGCACTAGTAAGCTGTTGAGTGCATATAGTGGAAGCCAAATTGCTTGCATTGCGAGCAAGCGATGAATATGCATTGACGTCAGCAAGGCGCCGAAAAAGAGACTTGGATAAATGGAAAAAAGCAACAATTTTGTAACTGATAAAAATCGAGATCATTTACAATAATGTTGTTTTGTTTTTTTTTCATATACTAGCTAAGTCGCACACAAACACAGTGTTCGTTCCCAAAACTGTATAACGCAAAGCAACACACAAAATAATTCAAACGAAAACAAAAAAAAAAACAACGAAAACTGCACTGAGCAGCAAGCGATGCAGCTTCAAAAACAGAACCGCACAGTTTGAAGCTGACAGCTTGCGTTCCGGCCTCAGCTTCATATTCGTTGCACTATGCACACTTTCGAGCGTTTTCAAATGTTTCCTTGTGCACGCTTTTTCGAGCTTTTCCATCTTCAGCTTCAGCACGCACTATGTTTGTACCCTCATGCTTTTCGGAGCTGACCAATAGGGACAATATATGATACTCTAAAGGAAAATGTAATAACGGAAGAACAAGATCAAAATGATATCAGTAGAGAACAGACTAGAACCAAGCAGACAAACATCAGAAGGAAGTACAAAAATTCAACAAAAACTTCGCAGATAACCATCGTTCATATACATTTCCCCGTTTCCAGTTTTTTAATATAATAGAAATTTGATCATTGTGAGACAGATCTGGGGTTGAATCCATCACAATCCATTATGTTGAGAAAATACTTCCTCGGAACTTCTGAATATTAAGCTAACTTAATGATAGAAATTTTTCAATTTTGTTTTTTTTTTTTTATTTTCATAATATTGTCCATTGCCTTCAATGGGGGCTGTGGGCCCTTTATACCCACGGGGACCTGGGCTGCACATCCCAAAAATCCCTTATATACCATAGATCAACCCCATATGCGAAGAAAATTTAAAAATATTAAAAAAAAATAACTTTGGCTATGGCGAAGTTGCAATACTCTTCACGCCCCTGTAGTAGTCCGAGGGTCTTGAAATTTAGAAATTCGGTGGATATAGATCAGGCACTTATATTGTCCAAATTTTAGTTCCATAGTACAAATCAAAAAAGTTTTTCCAATAAGAACTTTCATTTGGATCCCGGTTTGTATGGGGGCACCCCTACTAGTGATCCGCATCGGCTGATTCCGACAAATGTACTGCGCATGGGAAAAAAAAAACTCCGTGTAAAATTTCACCTCTCTTTCTCAAAAACTGAGGGACTAGTTTGCATACATACAGACAGACAGACGGACATGGCTAGATCATCTCGTCTCGTCGCACTGATAAAGAATATATATACTTTATGGTGTTACTTCATGACAAACTTATAATACTAATTACTGCGTGAAGAGTATAAAAAACATTATCAAACATTTATTGAAATTTGACGAAGTAACCGGAGAAATTATAAAGTTAAAACCAAAAAACCGTCAAATATTAAAGCAGCTACCAAAAATTATAAATACACAGTTAACATGTTTCAACGCAAGATTTTAGCTAAAATATTTTTCTATATATTGGAAAACGGAAAAGGTAATAATGTTTATTCTTCTTCTAACTACTTTCTATCCTACGCTACTTTCCCCCGAGAACCCGGATGAGCTGGGGTCCATTAAAAACCGAACAAGACTGGGTATCGATCATAAGTCACTTCGGTACAGAACGACTGGAGTTAGTAGACATGCAATACAAATTAACTGACTACAGACCTAATGTCATCAGCCATTTATTCTAATCATCATGCACTATAATGATACATTTAAATAAAGTGTTCGAAATTAAGTTAAATAGTTAATAGAATGCTATGTGTTAAGGAGAGTTAAGAGATTAGATTTTAGCTGATCGGAATAAATAGAATTAGATACAAGGTCATAGTATAGATTGTATGATTAACATAAAACACGAAAATGATCACGTTGCAAATAAGTGGTCTTACATGTACCAACAAGTATAGGAGAATAATTCCTTGTAAGCCGAGAAGGAACATTAAAATTTCTACTACCAAGCAAAGAAGGGGAAAAGATGCTGCCTACAATTAGATTATGCAAGAATGTGATACCAAGAGTCGTTCTGCGACTGGATAATTTCGGGAGGCGGATTAATTTAAGACGGTTTTGGTAAGATGGAAGGTTTATATTGGGATCCCAGTGTAAGTGACGCAGTGCAAAAAGCAAAAATTCCTTTTGAACGCACTCAATACTATCACTATATTTTTTAAACTGTGGATCCCATACACACGATGCGTATTCAAGAATAGGCATAACATAAGAAGAAAATAATAATTTGGTGGTGTAAGGATCATTAAATTCTTTAGACCAACGATTAATGCGTCCTAATACACCTCTATCTTATCAGATGATAAAACTTTCTCTCTATATTCCATAAAATGGGATAAGTAACAGGAATATATTATTGAAGCCTAAATAGCTGATATCCCTTCTAAACTGTACCTTAAAGCTGGAGATTCACAAACGACGTTATCTTGCAAATCAGCTTTTGCTGCGTTCGTGCGGCAAAACACAAAAGTTGAAATGTATGAAATCAACGACAAAAGTTGAGCAACTTCGACTTCAACAGAAAACAGTACTGGTAAATGGGAAAAGAACTGGTTTGTGAACCAAAAGATAGCTGCTTGTGAACCAAAAGAACTGCTTGATCTCGTGGTGAATGACAAAAAACTTTTTGGTAAATGGCAAATTCTTTGCAGTATTTATGTTAAATTTGATGGCAGACTTTCCTATCTATTTAAAAAGTTATTCCAATTCAATTTTTTACATCATAATAAAAATACATACTTCCTTAATAACTCAACATTTAATACACTTTTCTTCAATAATTCTTTCTTAAATTTTCAAATTCAAAGCTGTTTTTTGTTTACTGAAGTCAATATGGCTGTAGTCGTTTGTGTATCTCCAGCTTAAGTTCTTCGTTATTGCATACTCCGATAAGTTATTCGTCAAAATATCCTCAAACGTAGTTTCATAATCTGAATAGAGGGTATTTAAATGTCTGGTTTCCACTTTATATCCAAAAACTCTAAAACAGTTTCAAAAAGGGCAAAAAATCTTGTTAAACATAAGCCTTTGGACAACCAGCGTACTTTAGTGTAAAGGAGCAATGGATGAAAGTTCTCGTCATTTTCTTCAGACAACTGCGCAGTATTCAATGCTATGGTTCGTATTCGGTTTACTGCGCTAATAACTTATTGAAGAGACTCATGCAATCTATTACTCAGATTTTTACCAATTAAATGTTGTCGATAGATAACGCAGTGTATTGTGGATACATTTTGTTTTAAATGATTTACAAATCCACGGTAGCGCCTAACCATAGCAGGTGCCCCAGGTACCCCTTAAATATGATTTAATTATTAGTAATGATTCAAAATTGACAATCTGAACGGCAAGATACATCATCGTGATTCAGTGCAGTGTGAAAAGGCTATTAGAAAAAATGAAATTGGTGTGTTTTAGGGGTATTACCAGTAATTTTGACTATTTATAATTTTTCTTCTGAATTTGACTTTGACTTGACCAAGATGGCAAGCCCGAGTTTATCATAACGTATTGAAAAGGTTTCTTCTTTACTATCAAAATTCAATCAATCAGTCGCAGTAATGTGAATTTGACAAAGTGGTTGCTGTTGATGGAAGAGTATATTGTTGTATTGTAAATTCGTTGTGATTGGCTATTTGGTAATGTTACGAGGTATTAGTCAAAGATGTTTTGGGAGTGCTTAATTTTTGTGAAATTAAGTATGTCTGAGATGTTGTGGTTAATGTCGTAAATGAGGAAGTGTTTGAGCGCGTTTTTGGCTTCCTGATCCGCTAGATCGTTGCCTCTTATATTACAGTGTCCAGGGACCAAAATTAGTAAAATTTCATCCCGTCTTGTGAATAGTATCTGTCACATTCCTGACGTATAAAAATTTACGTTGTTAGTGTATGCGTTGGCTGTAATTGAAGAGAGTGAATCAATGTAGATTGCGAAGTTCCCACGATTCTGTTGAGCAATTTGCACGCTGAATGGCTGAAATTTTAGTTGTATATATCGAAGTGAAATTCGGAAGAAGGTTTCTTGCTATGGTTGATGTGTCAGAGGTGCTGCTCAGCATTTGAATTGGAGCTGTCTGTGAATAGAAATGTGAATCCTCTAAGAGAGTTTCTTAGTTCAAGAAATTGTGTGACAACAATCGCCTATCTGACGTTCTGGATTTTGTTGTATTTGCTGTTATTCCACCAAATCGGTTATCCATCTCCGATTCTACTGATCTTTCCTCAGACCACCTTCCTTTGATTGCTGAGTTTAAGGTAGTTGCCGAATGCTTCTCAATTAGCAAAAGATTACTTCCTCCACATGCTGACTTGGTGCGCCAACTGACGTGTATCAACAAATTAAAGCGGTCAAACTGAAGAAAACTCCAGGGTACGATGGCATCGATGGCAGAGTGGCAAGGGTCCTACCGCATAAAGGGGTGTTGTTCCTGGTATTTCTTCAATGCGATGTTGCTATTAGGCAACTTTCTCACACAATGGAAATACGCCGCAATTGTAATGATCCTAAAGCCCGGCAAGCCGGAGAACTTTGTTGCGTCTTATAGACCGATAACTTGCTGCCTGTGTTCCTCAAAATATTTGAAAGATTATTTCTTGTTAGATTACAGGTTATATTGGGCCTCCAGAATGTCATTCCAAATCATCAATTTGGCTTTAGGGAACATCTCAACCGGCATCCAATTCCATGATCTTAGCCATATACGTGGATGACACTGCGGTTCTCTGTTCTGACAAATCGCCAACAGTAGCTGCCTCAAATCTACATGCAAATATGAATGGATTGGAAGCTTGGTTTACAAGGTGGAATATTAAGGTGAAATCACAACTGTGTTCGTTTACCCTCAGGAGAGGTGACATACCTTCTGTTACGATTGGTGGCCTGGTGATACCACAGTTTACAGTTGTGAAATATTTGTGTTTTCACCTTGATAAACGCTTAACATGGAAATATCATATTACTACTATTGCTCGATCCTGTTCCCATAAAATGAAAAGGATGGACTGGCTTGTCTTCAAAAAAAGCAAACTTAGCTTGGAAAACAAGTTTTTAATTTACAAGCAAATAGTTCCTCCTTCGTGGAAATATGGTATTCAGCTATGGGGTACATCACGCCCTTCAAATCGCAGGAAAATACAGGTTCTTCAAAATAAGGCCCTCAGGACAATCACCAATGCCCCATGGTTCGTCAGGAACACGACGCTTCGCAACAACCTTGGCATGCCTACAATTTTCCAGGAAATAAACTTTCACATTAGCCGATACAATGATAGACCTCTTGCTGAGTCACTAACCAGGACGGTGATTCAAAGGTGGCTAAAAAAGCTTCATCCAAACGACTTACCAACACTCAGTTAATACAATTTTATTCTCTTCTAAACTGATTTTAAATCAATCTCTATAACTTCTGCTAGTCCTTACATCAATATTTTATAGCTTCAAGTTTAGTTTAGTTTAGTTTAATACAAATGTTTAAATAATATAAAAATAATATAAAAAAAAAAAAAAAATAAATTTTGTTTGGAAGATTTCAGGGGCTGTAGTGTTATTATTTGTTGAGTGGAGGTTTAGGATAATGGAGGAAACAAATTAAACACAGCGCTTAGTAGACAAAAATCCATGTTTATTGCAAATTGAAACACTTAACCATTTGTTTGGTTGTTTAGAGAGGGAAGCTCTAGGAACAGTGAAGGCTTTCCAAGTAACGGATAACAATTACCCAAAGGCGTTAGTTGCCTTAAAACGAGTCTATGATAATGATTGCTTCATATTTTTTGATACTATATCTCGACAGAACCCTTCAGCAACAGGATTGCGTTCCATTATAAATAATGTATCAGTCTTTGTTGTCGGTTGGAGATGATAAGAAGATAGCGAACGCTATGCTTATACATATTGTAATGTCTAAAGTGGATCAAAAAACGTAATTAAAATGGGAAGAAAGTTTAGATTACACTAGAATTACATTGTGGAGTGATTGTGAAGTAGCGCTCAACAAACGATACCAACATTTATATGCTGAAGAGGCTACGTCTTGGCATACGAAGTTAAAGAACCAAATTAGAAATTCTGGGAAAATATCATTATCCGTTGCACACAGTACGCAAGTAAGCAAATGCACATTCTGCAAATCCAACGAGCATTACATTTACATTTGTAAAAGGATTCCCGCCTTGCCTAAATTGCTTAAGAAAGGGGCATAATGTTTCAGCATGCAAATCGATGCATTGTAAGGTCTGCTCTCAACCGCACCATACTTTGTTGCATAGGTATTCAACCAACTTGTCACCATCAGCAATTTATCATCGGGAATCAACAACAATCAATCAACTGTCGAGTTCATCATCGGCTGTTAATCACGCTTCAGTGGCTGATGACCAGGTGATTCTGGCTACTGTAGTAGTAAACATTCTGGGACAAACTGGCCAAGAACAAATCGCCACAATTAGACTCAGGATCGCAAGTAAATTTCATCACTGATGAGTCATGGCAAAGAGTCTAAACCTTAGAAGGATTAAAAAAGATATCAATCTATTAGGAGTAGGAAAGTCAAATCTTTCTGCCCAACAGATTGTTCAGGCTACGATTAGATCCCGCAAAAATTGTTTTGAAATGGTTGCAAAATTCGTCGTATTAAAATCTATAACGTCAAATCAACCGGCAAGAGCAATTAGTTCGACGTCTTTAAAAATTCCCGATGGAATTATATTAGCAGACCCTCTTTACTATAAACCGCAACGGGTTGCTCTGCTTTTGGGAGCAGATGAATTTTTTGACTTGTTGAAAGCTGGATAGGTAAAGAATGGGAATGATGAACCAATTTTGCAAAATTCATTGTTTGGATGGATCGTATCTGGACGCTGCAAAACGACACTATCAACACAATTTCATACAAGCTCCTTAGTCAGCGCATTGCAAGAAAACAATTCTCCACTGGATTCATTGGTACGGAAGTTCTGGGAACTAGAGCAAGTTCCGAAATTGACTGGAGCTAAATTATACACAGCAGACCATTGTTCGACTTCCTTCTGGTTGATTAAAAGTATCATTACCTTTCAAATCGATTGCAAATTGCCTAGGGTCATCGTTCGATACATCAAGAAGGAGATTCTTATGTTTAGAAAGAAGATTGCGGGCCAATTCAACCATTCAGTCAATGTACATTGAATTCATGAAAGAATATATATCATTGGGCCACATGGGCCAACAACATCATACCCAGGGAACCACATTATTTCATTCCATATCAATGCGTACTAACACCACATCCACAAAGCTATAGGTAGTATTCGATGCATCATGTAAAATATCCACACAATTATTACTTAATGATTTACTAATGGTGGGTCCAACTATACAAACATGCCTATATCGCCAACTTCTTAAAATTCGTTTTCGCAAATATGCAATGACCGCTGATATAACCAAGATGTATCGTCATGTGGAATTCAATGAGGATCAGCGGAATTTTCAATTGTTTGGAGAGAAAGACCTACTGGAACTACGATCACTGCGTTTAGAATTGTTTAATATTTTGAATTCAGCTGGTTTTATCCTAATAAAGTGGGCAGCAAAATGCCAAATTATAGATTTTCAGCAACAAGATACAATTATATCGTTTGGAGACCATGAAGATACGACAACTTTAGGTGTCATTTGGAATCCAAAGGCAGATATCTTCAAATACAGCCTAAAGGAATTGGATCGCAAAAGTTCGCCAACTAAGAGGTCAATCTTGTCCTTCACTGCTCGTTTGTTTGACCCTCTTGGGCTTTTGTATCCAATCATAACCAATTCAAAAATTCGTATACAAGAAGTTTGGAAACATAAATTAGATTGGGATGACCTGATTCCAACTCAGTTTCAAGAGATGTGGAAATCGATAACACAGGTTTTTTCGACCTCGATTCGCTAACAATACCAAGGCACATTGGAGTGACAAGAAATGCAATGTTCCAACTACACGGATTTTCTGACGCATCTACAAAGGCTGCTTATATGTTCGTACTACAAACCTTAGCGGCATACGTGTCAAACTGCTGACAGAAAAATCATAACCGAGTGGCTGATATCCAAGAGATGACTCATGGTTCGATATGGCGCCACTTTTCTATACATGAAAATCCTGCAGATTTAGTATCCCGAGGTTGTACTATTGATGAAATTAAACACTCATTGTGGTTTAAGGGACCGCAATTTCTTCAAAGCGGACAAGAGAATCGGCCTAAAAATGCTCATCTTCAGTTATCATATTCAGATAAGCTATTGGAGAAAAGGAAAGTTGTTTCTACACTCATCGTGGCCGAAGTAGCTTTAAACCCCATTCTTAAAATTGAACAAGATTCTTCGTCTTATTTAAAAGTAGTGCGTATTGTTGCATATATGCTTCGCTTCATCAATTTACACAAAGGGCGCCGATGGACATCGTTTGAACCATCTGCTGCAGAACTTGGATACGCTTTTCCAACGATCGTCGAAGCTGTACAGAAGAACGCCTTTGCAGAAGAAATTAGAAAGTTGCAGAAATCAGTACATTTACAACCATCATATCAAAAACTGAATCCATTTCTTTGTATTGAAAGATGCGGCAACAAAACTATAACATTATTGAGAGTAGGTGGACGATTGTGTCATGCTCCTTTAGCAAACAATGCCAAATTTCCGCTAATGATGCTAAAGAATAGCAAATTTGTGTCACTATACCTTCGTCTTAGGTTTCTTAGGCAGACAATTTGGTTAATCAACGCACGCCGAGAATGCAGCGCAATTGTCAGAAATTGTGTTCATTGCTTTCATTACCGACTAAAATTGTTATCACAAATAATGGGCAATCTTCCAGCTGATCGATTGCGGGGTCATAGGCCATTTGAAAAAATTGGAGTTGACTTGTTTGGTCCAATTAGAGACTCACTAGGAATACGTGGAAAGCAACCTATAAAGATGTGCATAGCTGTGTTCATCTGCTTTGCTTCGAAAGCTATACATTTAAAGCTAATTAAAGATCTTTCGGCTAATACATTTATCTTGTGTCTATCCAGGTTCATTGGTCGACGTGGTCCTATTGACAAATTATACTGTGACAATGCTACAAATTTTGTGGGTGCTAATCGTGTCTTGCAGAAATTTATGCATCAACTGGAGACAAAATTGGATGGCCTCACAACCTATACGGCAATTCACAGGTTCGAATTTGTATTTATATCACCACAGTCACCTCACTTCGGAGGCCTATGGGAAGCTGCCGTAAAGTCAGCTAAGCACTTGCTGATGAGGGCTGTCGGAAACGCACTTATCAAGGAAAACGAGCTGCAAACAGTCCTTGTGGAGGTTGAATCAGTGCTTAATTCGCTGCCGATTGTGGCCGACAGTAGCAACCCAAACGATGGCGAGGCCATTACACCAGCTCACTTACTTGTGGGCACAACACTTGCAAGATTACCACCCGCATGTAATAAGCCAAGCATAGAAGACAAGCTGACGTATCTGCAACGGTAGCAACTTGTCTCAGCTATCAAACAACGTTTTTGGAAAGACTGGTCACGTGACTACCTCCTGGAAGTACAGTAACGCCTGAAATGGAACAAGGAATCAGGCAATTTTTTTAAACGTGCTGATCACCGCCTGGCACCATTACCAATTGATTGAAGCCATTTCCTAAGATGTTCATACAACAATACATACGATTTATATAGATTTATATAAACTGTTAACAATTAAGTTTACTCTGTTATGTTAAGTTTTGCTTTCTCTCTTTTGTGCTTGCCTTCAGCAGCCTAGTAGTTATTAAATTTTTGCAATAATGATCACTAATGAAAAAGAAACCAAACTGTAAAGTTCTCGTGCGTCCACGAAAAACAACAAGCTGCATTGTGCTATTGTTGGCACGTTCAGAGAGTGATTTACATACACAGTTATGTACGTCTTATATACAATGATTGAAGGAATATCAGAATCGTTTTGACATATCGTACTGCAACAGACTTTCGTCTATTTTTCTTTGTCTATTACTACGATTATATTACAGCTAAAGCATTTTGATACAAACCAACTGCACTCAAAATGTCGTTTCGTGGAGAGCTGCCGTGTGGTACAAATATTTTTCTTTAGTTTCATTTATTTTAATGGTTTTGTGAATTATATAAATACTAGAAAATCATTGCAAAACGTTATTAAAAATTAAAATTAGCTTTATAGATTTATATTTTATGTTATGTAATGTGATTTATAAACATAAATTATTTTGTTGTTATATATTATGCATATGACAACTCTGCAACAATAAACAAACACAAATGCGCTCTCAATAACGACACAATGACGTCGCAAGCATAAACACCAAAAAAATAAACATTTGAAGAGTAAGCGCCTTGGGGTAAAATGCTTTAGCTGTAACATAAACGTAGTAATTGTCATTGACATCTGTACGCTTGGACAGACAACAAGAAATGAGCATTTGAACGTTTGCACCAATTTGTAGTTCGTAATTTCAAATATACATACAAAGCATTTGTGCAAATGCATTTGGCGTGTGCGGTGACCACAATACACATTAGACATTTGTACGAATGCATTCAGTTGCTTAGCATAACTGAGTACCATTGTATTTCTTACTAAATTTTTGGAACCAGACACAAACTGAAAGAATTCTAATATACTTGAGAGAGCAGTGCCTTAGTAAACGATTGCCAGTCAAAACGAACAAGAAGTGTGTAAAAAAAGCGAAAGGAACAAGAAATAAATTATTTCAATTCAATTCATTTATTACCCATAATTTATACAATGCATACATAATTAATTATCTTTCCTATTTTACAGAGTTTAGTTTTCATGTTTTTAATCTACTTAGCTACTGAAAATTTGTTACAATTTATTAAATAAATAAGCTATATTTTTATACACATTTTATGCTAAGGAAAAATTGGAAAAAACCTTAGATAACGACTCTTAACACTAACTTAACTAACTTAGACTAGTTATTTGGTACTTGATAGTTCTAATGATAGACTAGAGATATAAGTACCAATTATGCGCGAACTTATATACATAGTATAGACCCTATATAATTGAATTGCGAATATGAAAGGTTGAGTTATATATAGAGATTTTTCCTTCAATTTTTTGTATATTGGCTATTACATGTAATTGACTAGTCGAATAGTAGTATGGTAAATTAAGTAACAATTTAAGCAGTTTATTCTGTGAAACTTGAAGTTTATAATATGAATTTAGTTCAGTCAACAAGCTTTGGAGGGTGTTGTGTATATCTATGTAATTTGTGCCTGCACAATAAAGCGCAGTATCGTCTACAAAGATAGAAACAGTGCAGTTGTTAAATACAGGTACTTCATAGATATATAGGTTATATAATATCGGTCCTAAGACCGATCCTTGGGGTACCCCAGCACTAATGGTTTTAGTATCCGATTGAATGCCATTTAATTCAATAAAAAAGTGTCTGTTTGTAACAAAACTTTGTACGATTTTTGTTAAGTAGATAGGAGTATTCGTAACCATTAATTTATGAATTAAACCATCATGCCATACTGTATCGAAAGCTGCTTGTATATCTAAGGCAACCAATCCATCGATTTTTTGTCTTGCAAATTTTGTTTTATAAATTTTTTTTAATTTAAGAAGAGGGTTAATGCAACTTAAATGCGACCTGAAGCCAAATTGAGATGCTGGTATAATGGAATGTGTTTCGAGATGAGAGTTAAGTCTCATCTTCAAAACTTTTTCAAATAATTTAGAAAAGCAGCATAACAAGCGGTAGTTTTCAGGTGAAACTGGTGGTTTTCAAGGTTTGGAAATGGCTATGATTTTGGCAACTTTCCACGATTGGGGAAAGTAACCAATTTGAAGTGAATAATTAAAGATAAGGGCAAGAAAACGGATGACATTAAGTGGAAGGTTTTTTAGACATATATTGGGAAGATTGTCCGGACCTGGATATTTCTTCCTCTCAAGCATACAGATAATACTCTTAATATCATCAGTTGATACAGAAGGCACATCAAATGAACGATGGTTGTCAAGATCACTGATGGAATTCTTGATCGTTCTAATGGTTTCACTGTCTGAAAGAGATTCCATAAGTTTGTGTTTTTCTTGAAATATTTCTGCAAGTAAATTGGCTTTCTCTTGTCGAGTAGAATACGTTTAATCATTATATTGAAAGCTTGGAATAAAGATATTTTTGTTTTTAGTTAATTTGGTTATTTGCCAGAAACTTTTGGAACTTTTATCTAGGTTCGCAAGCTTTTTGTTCCAAGTAGTAAAGATTTGACATCTTATTTGATATTTAAGGTGACTTAACTGAGCTTTATACATAGGTTGCCTTGTTCTTATCCAACGTCTATTAACTATATTTTTTATTTTAATAAGCTCAGAGATGTGATTTGGTAAATTTTTGCAGAGTTGCTTAGATGATTTTCTCGGAACTGCAATTTCAAGTGTTCCGTTTTAATTAAGTCAACCATTTTATCTATCAGCTCTATAGTAGGAGGAGCAATGAAATCAGAACGCATTTGAATAAAGTTAAGGTTCAGGGTTTCCTTGAAAATTGTCCAATTAGCTCTAGAATAAACTGGAAAAGTATTTTCAATTACACATGGCTTAGCATTAACTTTGATGATAACAGGAAGGTGGTCTGATAAGAGATCGTTAAGGGCTAATTAAGTTTGGACAGTTTGAAATAAAGAGGTCTAGTGTTGAGGGTTTTGCCTTGTAGCTAAATGGAATATACGTTGGGTCCCTGGGGTACAGTACTGAAAATTTGTCAATATAGGACATTTCATAAAGTTTGCTCTACTACAGTTCCATAGCCTATTCCTACAATTGAAAAAAAGTGACCGTTTATTCGTGAGAACTTTAGCAAATCTGCCTTGAACAAGCTTCTATGGTGTGACTTCTCATTTACCAAAATGCAAGAACTGTCTAGACATTTCGCCGATGCACCTGGAAAGTATATTGAAAATATTTTGATAGAACTTTGCGAGTCAATAATAAGTTCTACACCTACGTTCTCAATTATATGCGTATTAACAATAGGAACCTCTCTATGTTTTAAATTATTAGTTATTGCTAAAGCTACGCCGCCTCCCCTACTTGCAGTACGATCTTTCCTATAAACTATGTAATTTGGAATTATAAATCAATCCTTATTAGTCAACCAAGTTTCACTTAATAAACACACATGGATATTATTATGGTTCAAGAAATTTGCTAGTTCTGATTTTTTGGAGCGGATGGCACGTGAATTCCATGCCATGATATTAAGATGGTTACTACTTAGCTGCATAAAGGTACTTACAAGCTAAATGAGTTATGATATTAAATTGTTCACTCTTACTGGTACAGTTCCTCAATTTTTGAAGCAGTTCAGTGATGAGCGAATTGATTTCATCAATGGTAAAGAGATCATTCGTTGATTGCGTTGACGAATTCAGTAGGGCATTCCTGTAGTCAAGCATTTGTGGAGCATTGTTACTGCTGGATGGGATGTTATCTTTCGAGTCAATAGCAGAAGATATAATGCGTGGCGTGTGCAAGCTATGTCGAACTGCAATGCTCGTTAAAGTCGGATAGTCTAAACCATAGTTACCATTATAGTGCCTTCCATTTCTGCTACTCTTGATGTTGTGATGATTATTCCTTTGTGGTCTGTTGACATGAGTGTTATTAATCATATGACTTCGAAGAAGAGATAGATACGAAGAACGGCATGGACAGTTAGGATCAGTGGATCGATGTTCACTATTGCAATTAGCACAAAGTGCCGTGGTTGGTGACGTACAGACAGTTGTATGATGTTACATTACAGCTATTAGATCCGTGCCCGAAGAGTTGGCAATTATAGCATTGGGTTACCTTATTCAAGGATTTAGTTTTATATTCCCATCTCACTTTCGTGTGATATATACAGGAATATTTTTGTTTCAGTTCCTTTAAGGTTTTATTTTTGAAGTACACCACATATAAAAGAATTTTTAGACCTGAGTTAGTGCTCTTTTCAATTGTTTTCACATCAGAGCATTTTAGACCATGAGATATTAAGATTGATTTAACCTCATTGGGTAGCTTGTCGAGACCAGAGAGGACGGCTTTGTATGGCTTTGTTTCTCTGTTCTCATAAGAGAAGAACTCACAATTGTCGTTTTTAAGACGATCACAAACAGTATTGAAGCAGTCAATACTATTGACAATTACTTTGATGCCAATAGATATAGCTTTAACGTATGTATTCATTTTTATTTCCTTAAACATATCATGTATGTATTTAGCGCTTTTCTTTAGCACAGCAATAGGAGGATTTTTTATATTTGGTGTGACTGAAGGTACCGAGTCATTAATGGATCATCTATAGTGGTTTCACTGTCCATAATAGTTGTAAGCGGACGATAGTAATTTGTATAGCAACTGTCAGCATTAGATACAGTTGCTTGTTTATTTAATCGCGGCCTTTTATTTGTGCATGAACAGTGTTCTTTTACTTTACTCTGTACCGTTTTTTGAACTTCGCTTCGCTGCTTTTTGTCGTTGTTTGGATTGTGTACTGTCAGTTTATCGGGTGATTGCGTTGTACGGTTTCTCTTGTAATTGGCACTTTGTACTTGCGTGAGTGCTTTTATTGTAGGTATAACTGCAGAACTGGCCAATGACGCGATCGATGCCTGATTGGACGCATTCCTATTGTTGCGGATATATGCTTGGGTATTTGTTGTTGTTGTAGTAACTGCATGCGATGACGCGATCGATGCAGTTGCTGAGTATATAACTGTAGATGATGATGTTGTATTAGCTGTTTTTGTATACGGAATACTTTGTGTTGTGTTTGTTGTGCGGTCCATGGTAGCGAATGTCTGGTGCTAAGCAAAGAATCATTGTTTTTGTTGTTGCAGTTCATAGAGACAATCGAAATATAGGCGTTTCTCGTTGTCTTTATTGGAGGCTTTTGACTGTTTTGACGAGCAGAGCTCATCTAACACTTCAGTTTTTCACTTTTTTTTTTAATTTTATATTTTAATTTATATATTTTTATTTATTTATTTATTTTTTTTTTATATAATGTTATATGCACTGAACACGTCTGCACTGCTCGAGTTGCAAAGTTCATATGAATAAATTATCAAAAAAATAAATTACTGTATTGAGAAGCATTCATGGTGAGTCATCAAAAACTATGAAATATGTAAACTGAAGAATCCTCTCACAACAACAAATTACACACAAATTCTAGCCGGGCAAATGTTTTTTGTGAGAGGAATTTATTGCAATTGTTACTATGAATAATTATTTAATTTGTTTTATCAAAATAGGTCCAGAGGATTATAATAACACACCGCCGTTGGTGTTGTGAGCGCAGTAGAATGGGAGAAGAGAGAGGTTTGTGTGTCTTTCTCTTCTGTTCAATTGCTCAACGTTCATTAGATGTGTGATGCAGTGTACTTGTTGTTGTTCTATTTTCGTTGCATTCAGAGCGTGGAGAGAGATTAATTTTGTGTGTTTGCTTGCGCACTTATTGTTATCATTAATGTACATAGATAAATGTCCAGACAATTATCTCAGAAAAAACATCGCGCCCTTTTTTCTTTGCTTTCGGAATCTTCTCTTTTTGAATCAGTATTAATTAATTAATTATTGGATTGGGCCCAATCCAAGATTTTATGGTGTATTAGGAATGAAGACATCCACAAGGATCTTAAAGTTCTCCTTGTGATAGAAGTACGAGAATGTTCTAAATCTAAACATAATTATATGGTTAAACTTGCTCGTCATGTTAATCCACTAGCCAGAGCCCTTCTGCATAAAACTAACTAACTGCCTTATTATACTCTTCACGCAGTGAATAATATTATAAGTTTATCATGCAGTTTGTTACACACAGAAGGAGACGTCGGAGACCCCATAAAGTATATACTCGTGTGAGAAATTAAAATAGAAATTGTGTGAAAAAGAAATGATTAAGAACAATTCGCAGTGTATGCAAATAATTCTTGCAACTTCTTACTTCGTTCCTGCTACTTATTTTATTAAAATGTAAAAATAAAATTACAATTTAAAATTTACTTCAAATTGTTTTGTGCAATGATCAGCTGTTTAATGACGGTGCCTAACGAAATCAACTAAAGTTGTCCAAAATGTTAGCAGCGCTGTGTGGGCTGACTATTTCCTTACGGCAGTGTAACCTCTGTTTCAAACTAACTGAGGATAGACGGTCGTAAAATTCTACAACAATTTCGTTATTTTCCTTGTTTTTGTTGTTGAATTAACCACCGCCTATACCGCATCAGAGCTAAATGGCGCAAATTCTCTGCCTGAAGACTGCATTATAATAGCTAGTTCTTCTATTTCTCTATTTGAGAAGAGACGATAGCACAGATCTTAAAAAAATGATGAAACAATTGATTCAACAGGTGACTAATATGATGAACATAGTAGCACTTCTGGTAACTAAGCTTGACAAACAAAATTAACAATAAGTTGAGAAGAATTTCTTGGAACGCGAATGGACTACGCAAATATATTTCAGAGCTTCAACTATTCCTAAAAGAAAATTTAATTGACATTGACAGCACTTATCCCTGATACTCATTGCACAATAATCACTATTTAAGCATTCCCGGGTAGAAAATATATAAAATAAATCACACGAATGTTTCAGGGTATGGTTGCTCTGCTATTATTATTAAAATGAATATACACCACGTTGAGCTTGAGAGCTACCAACACGCTCATATAATGTCGACCAAATTGCTATTGGATGACAAATATGGTCCATTTACAATAGGAGCTATTTATTACCCACCTAGACACACAACCTCATCAGCTCAATTTAGAGACTACTTTAAAAAGCTTGGCCCAAGGTTCATCGCAGCAGGAGATTACAACTCCAAACATGTCAGCTGGGTATCTAGACTGACAAACAGTAAGAACAAAAGTCTGATAAGTGCAATTGAAATGATTGGAGGGAAGCATTTAAGCACTGGTGATCCCACATATTGGCCAATCGATCGAACTAAGATACCGGATCTAATTGATTTTTGTATACTAAAAAACAAGACACATTTTCAAATTGACTCTCGACTTGAACTTTCTTCAGACCATTCTCCAATCCAAAATGAATATAGTTGCACAATAAAAACGGTTCCACCTGCTTACCAATGTACAATAGAAGAACTTACTTGAAATCACTCCGTTGTCCGACACTAATTACTCTTTGTGGAAAACCGCTAAAGACCTTACAAATTATACCATCCACCAGCCGCCACTCAAAAAGTCGGATGGTACTTGGGATAGAACTAACTCAAATAAAGTTTCACTACTTCCTGACTATTATAAAGAAGTTTTCACTAATAACCAATCTAATAGTAACCTCAATTTGGACAACAGGACTCCTCCACCGCAGTACTGAATAAGCACAATGTCTGCCAACGAAGACAGTCACTGTATTAAAAAGCGCATTTCTCTGAAAAAATCGACAGGAAATGACCAAATAACTGGAAAGTTACTCAAAAAGATCCCTACGAAGGCAATGATGCGATATTAAGAAGTGAACAGAATCATACCTGACCTATTCGGATTTAGACAAAGTCACGCCACAATTCAGCAAGTTCACAGAGTAACACACAAAATCTCAAGTGATTTTGATGAAAAAAAGGATTATGTAAGTGTGTTTCCCTCCACGAAGGACAACCACCTTGACGCGGTGTGGAGGCTTGCACTGCAATGACTCAACTAACTACGCTGGCGGAGAACTCTCGTTCTCCGATAGGGCTTCCCATGTCAGAAAGGTAGCTTGAGTGGTAACCAAGAGTTGTCCGCCCCCCTATCCCCGGCGCATGGCATGTCTCCTCTCATGGGGAATTCTTCCGCCTGCGCCAATTCCCGGCGCATTACCTTTTTTCTATCCACGGACTACACCTACCTCACTGTTTTTCTGACTCTGATTGCCCCTATGCTGGTAGGGTGTGGCCTCCAGACCTATTAACACCGGGGTGAAAACTTGTGCGAACGGCTCTGGTCTAAAGCGACAACCTGTCTCCGTTCCGTTAAAACCGTGGCGGGTCTCAGAGTACGTTCCCGATTCCGTCGCCATTTAGTTGGCCGTGTAGGTCTGGTTGAGTATCACTCCCAGTTAGCACTGGTCCGGCTCTGAGTATATGACCCCATGAAGACGTATGCCAACCCTAGCATGGTCTCCCTGCTTTTACACAGATAACCATGGGACCTTTTCCGGTGACTACATTTTCGGGTCGGGATAGCGGCTTTGAGTTGGACAACAGCATGAATTTTTCTCAATCCTCTCTAAAAAATGAGAAGGCCCACCCGAAAGGAAAACCTTCTCGCCTGGTACGGTCTTCCTCCTCTGTCCGAAGAGGAAGACCCCGATAGCACAATAATTCCTATCCCCGAAGATGGTGAAGGTAACCCAAATTAACCTTCACCACTCCACCACTGCCTCGGCAGCACTGCTCCTGCATCTCTCCCATGGAAACGAGGAGCTCTTCCTAATCCAGAAACCCTGGGTCATTAATGACAGGGTATGTGGAGTTAACCATCAGGACTATCGCCTGATCTACTGTGAAGGCTCAGGTAGACCTAGGGCTTGCATTATTGTCAAGAAATCAATTAATGCTATTATACTCCACAGGTATCTGGACAAAGATAACGTTGCAGTCATCGCAGAAGTGGACGGCACTTCAACTTGGATAGCATCGTGCTATATGGCACACGATCACGGACCAGCCCCTCCCCACGACTAAGCGGATCCCTATCGTCATCGGCGCGGATGCCATCGCTCATCACGAAGTGTGGGGCAGCACGGACACTAACGAACGAGGTGAGTCCCTTCATGATTTTATCTTAGCCCACGATCTCTTTGTTGCAAATCGGGGCAACGAACCTACCTTCTTTACGTCTAACAGAAGGGAGTTACTCGACGTCACGCTCGTCAGTGACCACTCACCCTTGCTCTTAAGGCACTAGAGGGTCTCCCAAGACTGCTCCTACTCAGATCATAGATATCTCACCTACACCATTGGATACTCTACCTCCACAGCTTCTGATGTCGCCTCGGAGTATACCAATAGAAAACTCACTGACTGGACCATTTTTCAGTCTAGCATTGCCAACAGCCTTGGTCAGGTACCATCCATAACGGATTGCGCCGACATTGATAGGGCAGTCGTACAGCTCTCAAATGCCTTCAAGGTAGCAGCGGAAACTTCCTGCGTGGCCCACACACCCAGAGGTAAGACCAAACCCAGCTGGTGTAATGCCGAAATAGCAGAACTCCGCAAACAATGCCGCAACCTCTTTAACAGAGCTAAGGCCTCAAACGACAGGTCTCCCTTCAAAGATAAGCAAAGGGAACTCAAGTACTCGATTAGGAAATCCAAAAGAGCTACCTGGAGAACTTTCTGTGGCAATATAGAGAGTGTCTCCGAGACAAGTAGATTCAGCAGGATCCTCAAATCTTCTCCAAGTTTCCTGGATAGTGTCCAGAGACCTGATGGTAGCTGGACTGATACCGGGATGAAGACGTTGAACGTCCTGCTAGACACACACTTTCCGGGCAGTGTGTCTCTCACAAATGTACCCATTGAAGCCCCCCCCATGAATGGGGGGGGGTCTAACCTTGTCACCTATGCTCATCTCCAGTGGGCCATCAATTCCTTCGACAGTTTCAAATCTCCTGGTCCTGACGGTATAATACCAGCAGACTTTCAGGAGGTTTCCAACATCGTCACACCGTGGCTTCTGCAAATTTATAATGCATGCCTCCAATACTCTTACATTCCCAGCATGTGGCGTGTAGCCCGTGTAGTCTTTATTCCCAAAGCAGGGAAAGTGTCACACACCAAACCCAATGATTATAGACCCATTAGTCTTTCCTCCTTCCTTCTCAAAACCTTTGAAAGAATTATCGATGTCCATATTAGGACCACCATCGATCAGAACTTTCTATCAATTTCACAACATGCCTACACTAAGGGCAAGTCTGTGGAAACTGCGCTACACTCTTTTATTGAGGTAGTGGAAAAATCACTATCCGATAAGGAATTTACGTTGTCTATGTTCCTCGATATCGAAGGTGCATTTAACAACGTATGCTCTAACGCGGTAGTCTCAACTCTGTCCGGCCTAAACCTGGACTCAAATATCATCACTCTTATTGAACGATTGTTAAAATCTCGTTCCATTACTGCTTCTCTTGGCAATGTCAACGTTACGAGAGCAGTACACAGAGGTACGCCGCAATGTGGCGTACTATCTCCTCTCATCTGGATCTTGGCAGTTAACTCTCTGCTAAGAAAATTGGATCAAACCGGATGCCGAGTTGTAGCTTATGACGACGACATTGCTATTGCGGTATCTGGCAAGTTTCCTTCCACCCTATCAGACAGATTAACATATGCTCTTAGCATTGTTTCAAAATGGCGTCGGGACTTTGGTCTCTCAGTCAACCCTTCGAAAACTGAGACCATACTTTTCACAAGGAAGTACAAAATTCCCGACTGTCTCAAGGCAGTCAACCAGAAACCTCAGACAAGTCCATAGCTCGCTGGACTAGCCACATACAGGGCCATGCAAGCATTCTCGGACGCGGTCCACCTGCCCCTGGGGCAGTCGACTATGTATGCCCCACACCTTACTTTCACCGAAAATTCTCCATCCAAATTCCCCGTAGAGAGGATTGGCTGGAAGGTAAAGTTCTAAAACCTAATTCCATCGACATCTACACAGATGGCTCCAAACAGGAGAAGAAAGTTGGCTGCGGCATCTTCTCAAACAACCCATACTTAAGGTTCAGCTTTCGCTTGTCTGACCATTGCAGCGTCTTTCAAGCAGAAGTACTTTTGGCTTCCCGGTGGCTTCTGGATAACGATGCTCCAAAGTCACACATTAATATATATAAACAGATAGCCAAGCGGCAATAAAGTCCCTCTCGGGTGTGTATACTACATCCAAGCTGGTTGCGGACTGCCGTTCTTCTCTAGACACTCTAGCCTGTCGTGCACCCATACAACTATGTTGGCTGCCTGGACATAGAGACATTGTGGGCAACTGTGAAGCTGACGAATTAGCAAAAGAAGGGACGTCCCGTGAGAATGTAACGTCTCCTGCTGGAATTCCGTTAGCAACAATGAACCACTTTGTTAGGAAATTCTACCAAGTCAAAGCTAATGCTCCTTGGGGTAGAAGAAGATACTTGCAGTATATAACGACTTTTGCCGTACCTGCGGCTCAGAAGAAGAGGAGGAGACTGTACTTCACCTGATGTGCCAGTGTCCATCCCTCGCTAGAAGAAGACAGAACCACTTAGGCTCTATGTTCCTCTCCAGCTTAACCGAACTATCACTCCTACCAATTAAGGACATAGTTAGGTTCATTTCAGAATCCAAGTGGTTCTCCGCACCGGACTAAGGGATGTCGTGTCAACACTTTGCTGGTACCACAATGGGCCATAATGTTTTTGTGCCTAAGTGAGCGTTGGAGGGCTGCCACGTTAGCCTAACCTAACCTAAGTGTGTTTCGGGATATAGAAAAAGCCCTCGACAGATAAAAGCATATATACATCAGACATCCCAACTCCAGAAGACAGTGGCCACGTTCGCTGACGTTACAGTACTTATGTACTCGCACAATAATCTAGCTGTAGCTACAACTAAGCTGTAAAAAATGTTGGACGCAATATGTTCTTGGTTTGATAAATGGAAAATAAGAGTCATTGAATTGAAAACGACTCAAGTGATATTCTAGGTGGGGTGAAAAGTAACCTCCTTGGAAATGAAAAAAGTTTTTTTTTAAAATGTTTTTTTTATTTTATTCAATGTAGTCCCCTTTTAGCTCGATACATTTATTCCAACGATTTTCCAACTTCTTGATTCCGTCCGAAAAGTAATTTTCCGGAAGGTCTGCAAAATACTCCTCCGCGGCGTCGATGATTTCCTCGCGTGAGCTGAATTTTTTATTGATGAGCCATCTTTTGAGGTTTGGGAAGAGATAATAGTCCGAGAAAGCCAAATCGGGCGAATACGGTGGATGCGGAAGCAATTGGAGCCCTAAATCATTGAATTTATCTGTTGTTGCGATGCTCTCCTGTGCCGGCGCATTGTCTTGCAAAAACAAAATTTTTTCTCGCTTCATGTGAGGCCGTTTTGCAGCTATTTCGTCCTTCAATCGCTCCAATAATGCACAGTAATATTCGCTGTTGATGTTTTTTCCTATTTCAAGGTAGTCCACGAAGAGTATGCCATGACAATCCCAGAAAACCGACGCCATAACCTTTCCGACCCATCGAGCCTCCCTCGGCCGCTTCGGAGCACCCGTGCCGGATTCAGTCCATTGCCGGGCACTCATTCTGTTTTCTGGTGTGTAATAGTGGATCCAGGTTTCATCAACAGTTACCAATCGACGCCAAAAGTCTGCCCGATTCCGCATCAGCAAGTCCAAACACTGACGGTTTGAAATCACCTAATTTTTTACAGGTGATTTGGTAAAATTCTCGCTTATCTCAAGTTATTATTAAAATAGTACCAAGAATTTTAGTTTATTGTTTTCCTCGCTAAACTGCATTTAAAGAATTCAACTTTTTAGTTGTTTTAAGTCATAAATTTGCATTTTACCAAATCTCTTTTCCATTGATGTAAAACAGACGAAATAAGCAAAACCAACCAATGCTGAATATGACAACAAATTTTAACTGTGTAGAAAGTGATAATATCAATAAGAATTTTTAATAATCTCATTGGTGAAAGTTGGCATATTTGTAATGTGTTAGAGAAGGGTGTTCTATATCAAATTATGTTCCTAATTTATAATTCCATTTTTTAATATAGATTCTATTAGGCGGCGGATTGACCGGATTCAAATTCATCTGCATGTTGGCAATTTAAGATAATTACGTGTAACAAATTATGTTAAAAAAACAATAGTTTTTATTATATTCAACAAAATTAACTTATTAGCTAAATGTTATTTAAATAATCAGAAATAACATTTTAATTAAATATCCGCGATAGACTCATAAGTAGAAGAAGTATAACGGAGCATCCAATTGTTTCGGCTGATCCTTTAACACGAATACGTTCCTCTAGTTCAGGGTATACAAACTGACGCTGTTGAAGATAGTGGATAAGAGCTTGTTGATCATTTTTTTGTAAGCGTATGGGTTGTGAATCATCATTCTCACGGAAAACATGGCCATCACCACCTTCTAAAAGGAATGCAGGCACAATAACATTGTATAATTGTATAATTTACTATTTATGAGTCCTCTATATGTTGGAACTATGCACTTGGAGCACCGAACCTCAACCGATATAACTCGCCTGCCTTCTCCACGATCGAGATCGTATTGTACACGAACGCCCGACATTTGGAGGAAACCTCCATTTGAGTCCTTACTGCGGATTGTGGCGGAATGTTCAAGAGCATTACGAATAAGCGAGCCAGATATTTTAGTCATATAAAGATCATTTGAAAATGGTAATACTGTAAGAATATCGGTGCTAGTTACAGAACCATCAGTACGCTTCTCAATGGAACTTCGAACGCCTATATAAGAGCAATATAAGAAGCTGGTAAGTGAAAGATATGCAACCAAACTTTATGCTGTACTTACCACCTCCCTGGATAAATGCTATTGGTGCATCAGTCCAGTAAGTTCCGCCTTGATCTTCTAGCACGCGCGCGAAAATCATGGAATCTGTTATCAAGTTTCCAAGATTGCACTCTTCACGACGGCAAATCTCCGCACGCCCTTCTAGATATACTTTTGAATAACCAACCGCTTCAGTTTCAAGAGCTGTAATATTGGGTCGAAATAATTCCAATAACTGAAGAACGTCATTGTCTCTGGGTATATCGGCGTTTAATAAAATGGGTGTACCATCAAATTCAAGTAAATTTCCTTCTTTATCGAACTTTCAAAAATAATTTAAATTAATGATTTCGTACAATAAAACATATTTATTAGGATACCTGAACATGAAGTTTGCCTAAGTATTTCGTATATGCATAGGCCTGGACTACTGGTACTTCCTTTCCGTTTGCTTGTTTCACTATTCTTGGGTAAGGTCCGTCAATACGTTCTTTATCTGGTTGTTCACCGTTATAGAGGAATGTATTTGTATGGCCACCAATAACGATATCCACAAAAGGGCAAGACTTTGCAATTTCCATATCTTGTTGGTAGCCAGAGTGCCCTAATGCTATGATTATATTTATTCCTCTCGCCTTTAGCTTGTTTGCTTCTGCACTGTATTTTGTACACAATGACATGTATAATTTTAATTTAATACGGTGAAATCACCGTCAACATACTTAATAGATTCAATTTCCGGATAGTATTCCACGGCATTCGGTGATGTAAGAGTCTTTGTATCTGGCGTCAGGTAACCAATCACTCCGATTTTAGTCCTATTCAATTCCAGAACAGTTGAATTTGCAAAATGTTTTGATAAAGTAATTTCAGGGGCTTTTGCCAAATTCAGATTACAGGCTAGCACAGGAAATTCTACTTCATTTAAGAATGGTACCAAACCACTAACATTTTCATCGAATTCAAGATTTCCCAAAGACTATTAATTAAAGAAAATTTGTTAGAGCAAGTAAAATCATTGTAATCAAACATACTCAATTATTGAATAGCATCCCACTAAACCTTATACATATTATAAAATAAAGTCCCCCAACCGCGTCTGTCTGTCTGAACGTGATTATCTCAACAACAAATGGAGTGATTCATGTGGAAGGTTTAGATGTGTATTTCATGAAGGTTTTGCATAAATTTGCTGAAATATTGGCGATCATTGTTAAGATGTCAGAAAAAGTCATGCGGACTTGTAGATTTTTATAACTTTTTTTTATTTGGCGCAAAATATACTGGACTACGACTTTGAAATTATTTCCAAAGCCAAGCACAGAAACGTTCGTAAATTTTCATGCTGTGCTTCTTCTTGAATTTTGTGTTTTTGTTCTTTGGACCAATAGAAAAAAATGATTACTGACGAAAATCGCAACACCAGCGAAAAAACAAAATGCTCTACCCGTGCTAAGCCAGGGAGGGTTGATAGTATTGTATAAAGGGAAAATTATTAACCAATGATGTTCGCAGACCTTTGCTTAAAACAAAATACCAAAATCTAACTTTTAGTAAGTATGTATTTGAAATAAAATAGATTTACGTACCAAAGATAAAATTAGGCTCTTATAAAACAGATTCCAAGAAAGGGGCACTCAAGATCATTAATAGATAATGCGTGGGTCATGCTTTATATATGTATATAGTTATAAATATAAGTATTTTGTGCAATCTTACTTCTCTTCGTTGCCATATTTTTTGTTCAGTCCATTGCCGGGCACTCATTCTGTTTTCTGGTGTGTAATAGTGGATCCAGGTTTCATCAACAGTTACCAATCGACGCCAAAAGTCTGCCCGATTCCGCATCAGCAAGTCCAAACACTCTTTCGAAGTGCTCTCGCGTTCGTGTTTTTGGTCTGGAGTGAGCTTGCGTGGCACCCAGCGGCATGATAACTTTTTCATATGCAGAATCTCGCCCAAAATATGGCGTGTGCGCTCAGTACTAATCTTTGTGGCATCTGCTAGCTCGTGCACCTTCACTTTCTGGTCAGCCAACACCATTCCATGTATTTTTTTGACATTGTCCTCTGTAATTGCATCGGAGGGCCTGCCGCTGCGGGCTTCATCGGTAGTGGAGTTGCGGCCACCCGGAAACTCTCGAAACCAATATTTGACGGTATAATCTATCCCAAAAATATTTATCCAACTTTTCTTTTGTTTCCTTCGCCGTTTTGCCTCTCGAAAAATAATGTTTTATGAGAGAACAAAAATCGTTTTGTCCATACTCAACATGATGGAAAACACGTCAACAACAATCAGCTGTCAAAACAAAACTAAGGGCAGTATCGCACTGAAATTTGGCATGTCTGCCTAAATATGAACGGACTATAGCGCATTCTGGCGGTCAAGGAGGTTACTTTTCATCCCACCTAGTATAAGGAGACGAGACTCAAATCTTGATCGTGGTTCTAGCTGGTACGTGGTCAGTCCACCAGGCCAAAGTCCGCCAATGTCCCATATTGCGTCCTTGAGAAACCACAAGGATTCCTCGTTAGCACAAGCCACGACCTTAGCGCCCGTAAACCATTTGATGAAGACAAACTTAGCAAGAAAGGGGTTCTGCTTTCGTATCATAGTCTCGTTTATGGCCTCCATGATTACCGCCTCCAGGACTAGATTCGTTAACTTCTCTTTCGGGTCGCCACGATCAATTATTACAGCCTGGAGATCTAGATCGGAGCTTAAGCTAACCAGGAGTTCCTCTGGTCGTTGGCGGTTGTTCTCCGACACCTCCACAGAATCATCGGATCTCTGCCTCCTGGCACATCCTTTGCTACCTTGCTTACCTCCCTACAACTCCTTACAGGAAGCAGGGGTTGACAAGCCGACAGTTAGTGCTTCCTTAACATAACCAGATCCGTCGCATTCTGCCTCCGGAAAGGGCCCGCAACTTTGGCCTTGATATTATCCGATATGGAAGCAACCGCTTCTATACCGATGTTACTGTCGATGGGATCCACCTCATGAGGGCCTGCGAGCACGCTCTCACCAGCTACCGGTATAGGGCTATCAGTACCCTGCACAGTAGTAGTGGTTCCCGTGACCTGCACCACTATCAGTTCTCCGGAGAAGAAACTGCTCTTCCGATTCGGTGGTTACTGTCCTGTGTAGAGAAAGATGTGCAGAAAAAAGAAGATGTTAGAAGATAGTAAAATTAAAATTGATTAAAGAATAAAATTAATTTTTTTTGTAATTAAAAATTATAGGTAGAGTAAATTAAGAGGCAATAATGATAAAAATACAAAATAATAAATATAATATAATTTATAAATAAAAGAAAAGAAATTAAAGTATCGGAAGGTATCGAATTTATGCACCTTGGCACCACTGAAGTTAATCTGATGCTACAGCCCTGCCATCAGCGCGCACACTTTCAACACTGCTTACCATATGAAGTAAGACATAATATTAACTCACCTTTTCCCGTTCCTCTCCCATAGATCAGTGAGTGGTGTAGGTCAAGGTATGTAATATAACACACACAAGCAAGCGTTTAGTAAAAAAGTCAAAGAGGTGTCGGGTGACACCCGGGTGGAACGAAATTCCTTTTCAGCTGTAATATTTGTTTCCTTATTTTCATAAGCAAAAAATTTGCTCTGATAGACACCAAAGACGAATCGTCTTTTCGATGGTTATGCTTTGCTGTTTCTTGAATTTGTGTTTTTGTTATTGTTGTATTTATCCTTTCATTTATTGATAACTGTCTAAAAGAAAAGTATTGCGCTCTTTTTTCTGTACATGATGTTAACTGAGATTGAAAGAGTGTGTTGTTGTTGTTCTTTTTTTTCCTTATTCATTTATTTTAATGAGAATGCACAAGAGTATTGCCAAAGACTGCAATAACAACAAAAACTACAATATAAAGAATGGACAGTTTGCTCTCAAAATTGTTGTTTGTCGCTCACTCAAAAACAACAACCATTTTATCTACTGCTCGGTAGTATAATTCGCACACACACACCCGTTAATAATAAGCATAACGCTTTTTCGTTATGTGATGATTTCTAAAATTTTACTCCTACCGCAAGCCGCGTAAAAGAACTTCGTTCCAAAAATTAAAAAGTTCTTCAAACTAATGAAAAAATTCACAGAGAATTGAAGATCACTACCGACTCACGCGCGCACATTTGGTAAGTAAAGTCTTAACAAAAAAAGCACAACGTAAATTAATAAATTAATACCCTTAAATCAACATAGAAAAGGAGCGACTTAAACACGACTTCCTCTGCTTACAAGATTTCTTCCTCTATTTCCTGTAAATCAATTGTTATTTGAATTATTGTAAATTGGTGAAACATTTCACTTTTGAGCAGAACTGCCAATTATTGTACAAAAAATTCACAATGTTGGCAACACTCAATTTTATGAGGTTAGTGCGCATCAATCTACGCACAATTTTATAAGAAAGTACACATTATTTTTTTGTGTTTTTTTTTTATGGAGCAGGGTTTGAAAAACTGTCAGAATATTAGTAACAGCACCGAAAATTGTCCTGCTGTTGTGCTGTGAAAGTCTTTTTTTTATACTCTTCACGCAGTGGATAGTATTATAAGTGTGTAATGAAGCCACACACACAGAACACACAGAAGGATACATCGAAGAATACAGTTAATATATTCTTGATCAACGCGACGAAATGTTCAAGAGTATTACGAATAAGCGAGCCAGATATTTTAGTCATATAAAGATCATTTGAAAATGGTAATACTGTAAGAATATCGGTGCTAGTTACAGAACCATCAGTACGCTTCTCAATGGAACTTCGAACGCCTATATAAGAGCAATATAAGAAGCTGGTAAGTGAAAGATATGCAACCAAACTTTATGCTGTACTTACCACCTCCCTGGATAAATGCTATTGGTGCGTCAGTCCAGTAAGTTCCGCCTTGATCTTCTAGCACGCGCGCGAAAATCATGGAATCTGTTATCAAGTTTCCAAGATTGCACTCTTCACGACGGCAAATCTCCGCGCGCCCTTCTAGATATACTTTTGAATAACCAACCGCTTCAGTTTCAAGAGCTGTAATATTGGGTCGAAATAATTCCAATAACTGAAGAACGTCATTGTCTCTGGGTATATCGGCGTTTAATAAAATGGGTGTACCATCAAATTCAAGTAAATTTCCTTCTTTATCGAACTTTCAAAAATAATTTAAATTAATGATTTCGTACAATAAAACATATTTATTAGGATACCTGAACATGAAGTTTGCCCAAGTATTTCGTATATGCATAGGCCTGGACTACTGGTACTTCCTTTCCGTTTGCTTGTTTCACTATTCTTGGGTAAGGTCCGTCAATACGTTCTTTATCTGGTTGTTCACCGTTATAGAGGAATGTATTTGTATGGCCACCAATAACGATATCCACAAAAGGGCAAGACTTTGCAATTTCCATATCTTGTTGGTAGCCAGAGTGCCCTAATGCTATGATTATATTTATTCCTCTCGCCCTTAGCTTGTTTGCTTCTGCACTGTATTTTGTACACAATGACATGTATAATTTTAATTTAATACGGTGAAATCACCGTCAACATACTTAATAGATTCAATTTCCGGATAGTATTCCACGGCATTCGGTGATGTAAGAGTCTTTGTATCTGGCGTCAGGTAACCAATCACTCCGATTTTAGTCCTATTCAATTCCAGAACAGTTGAATTTGCAAAATGTTTTGATAAAGTAATTTCAGGGGCTTTTGCCAAATTCAGATTACAGGCTAGCACAGGAAATTCTACTTCATTTAAGAATGGTACCAAACCACTAACATTTTCATCGAATTCATGATTTCCCAAAGACTATTAATTAAAGAAAATTTGTTAGAGCAAGTAAAATCATTGTAATCAAACATACTCAATTATTGAATAGCATCCCACTAAACCTTATACATATTATAAAATAAAGTCCCCCAACCGCGTCTGTCTGTCTGAACGTGATTATCTCAACAACAAATGGAGTGATTCATGTGGAAGGTTTAGATGTGTATTTCATGAAGGTTTTGCATAAATTTGCTGAAATATTGGCGATCATTGTTAAGATGTCAGAAAAAATCATGCGGACTTGTAGATTTTTATAACTTTTTTTTATTTGGCGCAAAATATACTGGACAACGACTTTGAAATTATTTCCAAAGCCAAGCACAGAAACGTTCGTAAATTTTCATGCTGTGCTTCTTCTTGAATTTTGTGTTTTTGTTCTTTGGAGCAATAGAAAAATATGATTACTGACGAAAATCGCAACACCAGCGAAAAAACAAAATGCTCTACCCGTGCTAAGCCAGGGAGGGTTGATAGTATTGTATAAAGGGAAAATTATTAACCAATGATGTTCGCAGACCTTTGCTTAAAACAAAATACCAAGATTTAACTTTTAGTAAGTATGTATTTGAAATAAAATAGATTTACGTACCAAAGATAAAATTAGGCTCTTATAAAACAGATTCCAAGAAAGGGGCACTCAAGATCATTAATAGATAATGCGTGGGTCATGCTTTATATATGTATATAGTTATAAATATAAGTATTTTGTGCAATCTTACTTCTCTTCGTTGCCATATTTTTTGTTCAGTCCATTGCCGGGCACTCATTCTGTTTTCTGGTGTGTAATAGTGGATCCAGGTTTCATCAACAGTTACCAATCGACGCCAAAAGTCTGCCCGATTCCGCATCAGCAAGTCCAAACACTCTTTCGAAGTGCTCTCGCGTTCGTGTTTTTGGTCTGGAGTGAGCTTGCGTGGCTATTGACGGTTTGAAATCACCTAATTTTTTACAGGTGATTTGGTAAAATTCTCGCTTATCTCAAGTTATTATTAAAATAGTACCAAGAATTTTAGTTTATTGTTTTCCTCGCTAAACTGCATTTAAAGAATTCAACTTTTTAGTTGTTTTAAGTCATAAATTTGCATTTTACCAAATCTCTTTTCCATTGATGTAAAACAGACGAAATAAGCAAAACCAACCAATGCTGAATATGACAACAAATTTTAACTGTGTAGAAAGTGATAATATCAATAAGAATTTTTAATAATCTCATTGGTGAAAGTTGGCATATTTGTAATGTGTTAGAGAAGGGTGTTCTATATAAAATTATGTTCCTAATTTATAATTCCATTTTTTAATATAGATTCTATTAGGCGGCGGATTGACCGGATTCAAATTCATCTGCATGTTGGCAATTTAAGATAATTACGTGTAACAAATTAAGTTAAAAAAACAATAGTTTTTATTATATTCAACAAAATTAACTTATTAGCTAAATGTTATTTAAATAATCAGAAATAACATTTTAATTAAATATCCGCGATAGTATACTCATAAGTAGAAGAAGTATAACGGAGCATCCAATTGTTTTGGCTGATCCTTTAACACGAATACGTTCCTCTAGTTCAGGGTATACAAACTGACGCTGTTGAAGATACTGGATAAGAGCTTGTTGATCATTTTTTTGCAAGCGTATGGGTTGAGAATCATCATTCTCACGGAAAACATGGCCATCACCACCTTCTAAAAGGAATGCAGGCACAATAACATTGTATAATTTACTATTTATGAGTCCTCTATATGTTGGAACTATGCACTTGGAGCACCGAACCTCAACCGATATAACTCGCTTTCCTTCTCCACGATCGAGATCGTATTGTACACGAACGCCCGACATTTGGAGGAAACCTCCATTTGAGTCCTTACTGCGGATTGTGGCGGAATGTTCAAGAGCATTACGAATAAGCGAGCCAGATATTTTAGTCATATAAAGATCATTTGAAAATGGTAATACTGTAAGAATATCGGTGCTAGTTACAGAACCATCAGTACGCTTCTCAATGGAACTTCGAACGCCTATATAAGAGCAATATAAGAAGCTGGTAAGTGAAAGATATGCAACCAAACTTTATGCTGTACTTACCACCTCCCTGGATAAATGCTATTGGTGCGTCAGTCCAGTAAGTTCCGCCTTGATCTTCTAGCACGCGCGCGAAAATCATGGAATCTGTTATCAAGTTTCCAAGATTGCACTCTTCACGACGGCAAATCTCCGCGCGCCCTTCTAGATATACTTTTGAATAACCAACCGCTTCAGTTTCAAGAGCTGTAATATTGGGTCGAAATAATTCCAATAACTGAAGAACGTCATTGTCTCTGGGTATATCGGCGTTTAATAAAATGGGTGTACCATCAAATTCAAGTAAATTTCCTTCTTTATCGAACTTTCAAAAATAATTTAAATTAATGATTTCGTACAATAAAACATATTTATTAGGATACCTGAACATGAAGTTTGCCCAAGTATTTCGTATATGCATAGGCCTGGACTACTGGTACTTCCTTTCCGTTTGCTTGTTTCACTATTGTTGGGTAAGGTCCGTCAATACGTTCTTTATCTGGTTGTTCACCGTTATAGAGGAATGTATTTGTATGGCCACCAATAACGATATCCACAAAAGGGCAAGACTTTGCAATTTCCATATCTTGTTGGTAGCCAGAGTGCCCTAATGCTATGATTATATTTATTCCTCTCGCCTTTAGCTTGTTTGCTTCTGCACTGTATTTTGTACACAATGACATGTATAATTTTAATTTAATACGGTGAAATCACCGTCAACATACTTAATAGATTCAATTTCCGGATAGTATTCCACGGCATTCGGTGATGTAAGAGTCTTTGTATCTGGCGTCAGGTAACCAATCACTCCGATTTTAGTTCTATTCAATTCCAGAACAGTTGAATTTGCAAAATGTTTTGATAAAGTAATTTCAGGGGCTTTTGCCAAATTCAGATTACAGGCTAGCACAGGAAATTCTACTTCATTTAAGAATGGTACCAAACCACTAACATTTTCATCGAATTCAAGATTTCCCAAAGACTATTAATTAAAGAAAATTTGTTAGAGCAAGTAAAATCATTGTAATCAAACATACTCAATTATTGAATAGCATCCCACTAAACCTTATACATATTATAAAATAAAGTCCCCCAACCGCGTCTGTCTGTCTGAACGTGATTATCTCAACAACAAATGGAGTGATTCATGTGGAAGGTTTAGATGTGTATTTCATGAAGGTTTTGCATAAATTTGCTGAAATATTGGCGATCATTGTTAAGATGTCAGAAAAAATCATGCGGACTTGTAGATTTTTATAACTTTTTTTTATTTGGCGCAAAATATACTGGACAACGACTTTGAAATTATTTCCAAAGCCAAGCACAGAAACGTTCGTAAATTTTCATGCTGTGCTTCTTCTTGAATTTTGTGTTTTTGTTCTTTGGAGCAATAGAAAAATATGATTACTGACGAAAATCGCAACACCAGCGAAAAAACAAAATGCTCTACCCGTGCTAAGCCAGGGAGGGTTGATAGTATTGTATAAAGGGAAAATTATTAACCAATGATGTTCGCAGACCTTTGCTTAAAACAAAATACCAAAATCTAACTTTTAGTAAGTATGTATTTGAAATAAAATAGATTTACGTACCAAAGATAAAATTAGGCTCTTATAAAACAGATTCCAAGAAAGGGGCACTCAAGATCATTAATAGATAATGCGTGGGTCATGCTTTATATATGTATATAGTTATAAATATAAGTATTTTGTGCAATCTTACTTCTCTTCGTTGCCATATTTTTTGTTCAGTCCATTGCCGGGCACTCATTCTGTTTTCTGGTGTGTAATAGTGGATCCAGGTTTCATCAACAGTTACCAATCGACGCCAAAAGTCTGCCCGATTCCGCATCAGCAAGTCCAAACACTCTTTCGAAGTGCTCTCGCGTTCGTGTTTTTGGTCTGGAGTGAGCTTGCGTGGCACCCAGCGGCATGATAACTTTTTCATATGCAGAATCTCGCCCAAAATATGGCGTGTGCGCTCAGTACTAATCTTTGTGGCATCTGCTAGCTCGTGCACCTTCACTTTCTGGTCAGCCAACACCATTCCATGTATTTTTTTGACATTGTCCTCTGTAATTGCATCGAAGGGCCTGCCGCTGCGGGCTTCATCGGTAGTGGAGTTGCGGCCACCCGGAAACTCTCGAAACCAATATTTGACGGTATAATCGAAAAATAATGTTTTATGAGAGAACGAAAATCGTTTTGTCCATACTCAACATGATGGAAAACACGTCAACAACAATCAGCTGTCAAAACAAAACTAAGGGCAGTATCGCACTGAAATTTGGCATGTCTGCCTAAATATGAACGGACTATAGCGCATTCTGGCGATCAAGGAGGTTACTTTTCATCCCACCTAGTATAAGGAGACGAGACTCAAATCTTGATCGTGGTTCTAGCTGGTACGTGGTCAGTCCACCAGGCCAAAGTCCGCCAATGTCCCATATTGCGTCCTTGAGAAACCACAAGGATTCCTCGTTAGCAAAAGCCACGACCTTAGCGCCCGTAAACCATTTGATGAAGACAAACTTAGCAAGAAAGGGGTTCTGCATTCGTATCATAGTCTCGTTTATGGCCTCCATGATTACCGCCTCCAAGACTAGATTCGTTAACTTCTCTTTCGGGTCGCCACGATCAATTATTACAGCCTGGAGATCTAGATCGGAGCTTAAGCTAACCAGGAGTTCCTCTGGTCGTTGGCGGTTGTTCTCCGACACCTTCACAGAATCATCGGATCTCTGCCTCCTGGCACATCCTTTGCTACCCTGCTTACCTCCCTACAACTCCTGACAGGAAGCAGGGGTTGACAAGCCGACAGTTAGTGCTTCCTTAACATAACCAGATCCGTCGCATTCTGCCTCCGGAAAGGGCCCGCAACTTTGGCCTTGATATTATCCGATATGGAAGCAACCGCTTCTATACCGATGTTACTGTCGATGGGATCCACCTCATGAGGGCCTGCGAGCACGCTCTCACCAGCTACCGGTATAGGGCTATCAGTAGTAGTGGTTCGCGTGACTGCACCACTGAAAATGATAGTAAAGTTACTATCATCCTCGCCACTATCAGTTCTCCGGAGAAGAAACTGCTCTTCCGATTCGGTGGTTACTGTCCTGTGTAGAGAAAGATGTGCAGAAAAAAGAAGATGTTAGAAGATAGTAAAATTAAAATTGATTAAAGAATAGAATTAAATTTTTTTGTAATTAAAAATTATAGGTAGAGTAAATTAAGAGGCAATAATGATAAAAATACAAAATAATAAATATAATATAATTTATAAATAAAAGAAAAGAAATTAAAGTATCGGAAGGTATCGAATTTATGCACCTTGGCACCACTGAAGATAATCTGATGCTACAGCCCTGCCATCAGCGCGCACACTTTCAACACTGCTTACCATATGAAGTAAGACATAATATTAACTCACCTTTTCCCATTCCTCTCCCATAGATCAGTGATGTGTGTAGGTCAAGGTATGTAATATAACACACACAAGCAAGCGTTTAGTAAAAAAGTCAAAGAGGTGTCGGGTGACACCCGGGTGGAACGAAATTCCTTTTCAGCTGTAATATTTGTTTCCTTATTTTCATAAGCAAAAAATTTGCTCTGATAGACACCAAAGACGAATCGTCTTTTCGATGGTTATGCTTTGCTGTTTCTTGAATTTGTGTTTTTGTTATTGTTGTATTTATCCTTTCATTTATTTATTATTTATTATTATTTCGTAAGATTAGTAACATGAATGAAAAAATTGTTTTGGAAAGACTAGGACGAGCTAATTCTTTAAATCTTTCGAAAAATCGATCGGGTTTGTGCTGGAAACCACTTTCGTCTCAATTCTATTTCACGGTGTGCTGGAAACCGCTATTGACGGTTTGAAATCACCTAATTTTTTACAGGTGATTTGGTAAAATTCTCGCTTATCTCAAGTTATTATTAAAATAGTACCAAGAATTTTAGTTTATTGTTTTCCTCGCTAAACTGCATTTAAAGAATTCAACTTTTTAGTTGTTTTAAGTCATAAATTTGCATTTTACCAAATCTCTTTTCCATTGATGTAAAACAGACGAAATAAGCAAAACCAACCAATGCTGAATATGACAACAAATTTTAACTGTGTAGAAAGTGATAATATCAATAAGAATTTTTAATAATCTCATTGGTGAAAGTTGGCATATTTGTAATGTGTTAGAGAAGGGTGTTCTATATCAAATTATGTTCCTAATTTATAATTCCATTTTTTAATATAGATTCTATTAGGCGGCGGATTGACCGGATTCAAATTCATCTGCATGTTGGCAATTTAAGATAATTACGTGTAACAAATTAAGTTAAAAAAACAATAGTTCTTATTATATTCAACAAAATTAACTTATTAGCTAAATGTTATTTAAATAATCAGAAATAACATTTTAATTAAATATCCACGATAGTATACTCATAAGTAGAAGAAGTATAACGGAGCATCCAATTGTTTCGGCTGATCCTTTAACACGAATACGTTCCTCTAGTTCAGGGTATACAAACTGACGCTGTTGAAGATACTGGATAAGAGCTTGTTGATCATTTTTTTGCAAGCGTATGGGTTGAGAATCATCATTCTCACGGAAAACATGGCCATCACCACCTTCTAAAAGAAATGCAGGCACAATAACATTGTATAATTTACTATTTATGAGTCCTCTATATGTTGGAACTATGCACTTGGAGCACCGAACCTCAACCGATATAACTCGCTTTCCTTCTCCACGATCGAGATCGTATTGTACACGAACGCCCGACATTTGGAGGAAACCTCCATTTGAGTCCTTACTGCGGATTGTGGCGGAATGTTCAAGAGCATTACGAATAAGCGAGCCAGATATTTTAGTCATATAAAGATCATTTGAAAATGGTAATACTGTAAGAATATCGGTGCTAGTTACAGAACCATCAGTACGCTTCTCAATGGAACTTCGAACGCCTATATAAGAGCAATATAAGAAGCTGGTAAGTGAAAGATATGCAACCAAACTTTATGCTGTACTTACCACCTCCCTGGATAAATGCTATTGGTGCGTCAGTCCAGTAAGTTCCGCCTTGATCTTCTAGCACGCGCGCGAAAATCATGGAATCTGTTATCAAGTTTCCAAGATTGCACTCTTCACGACGGCAAATCTCCGCGCGCCCTTCTAGATATACTTTTGAATAACCAACCGCTTCAGTTTCAAGAGCTGTAATATTGGGTCGAAATAATTCCAATAACTGAAGAACGTCATTGTCTCTGGGTATATCGGCGTTTAATAAAATGGGTGTACCATCAAATTCAAGTAAATTTCCTTCTTTATCGAACTTTCAAAAATAATTTAAATTAATGATTTCGTACAATAAAACATATTTATTAGGATACCTGAACATGAAGTTTGCCCAAGTATTTCGTATATGCATAGGCCTGGACTACTGGTACTTCCTTTCCGTTTGCTTGTTTCACTATTGTTGGGTAAGGTCCGTCAATACGTTCTTTATCTGGTTGTTCACCGTTATAGAGGAATGTATTTGTATGGCCACCAATAACGATATCCACAAAAGGGCAAGACTTTGCAATTTCCATATCTTGTTGGTAGCCAGAGTGCCCTAATGCTATGATTATATTTATTCCTCTCGCCTTTAGCTTGTTTGCTTCTGCACTGTATTTTGTACACAATGACATGTATAATTTTAATTTAATACGGTGAAATCACCGTCAACATACTTAATAGATTCAATTTCCGGATAGTATTCCACGGCATTCGGTGATGTAAGAGTCTTTGTATCTGGCGTCAGGTAACCAATCACTCCGATTTTAGTACTATTCAATTCCAGAACAGTTGAATTTGCAAAATGTTTTGATAAAGCAATTTCAGGGGCTTTTGCCAAATTCAGATTACAGGCTAGCACAGGAAATTCTACTTCATTTAAGAATGGTACCAAACCACTAACATTTTCATCGAATTCATGATTTCCCAAAGACTATTAATTAAAGAAAATTTGTTAGAGCAAGTAAAATCATTGTAATCAAACATACTCAATTATTGAATAGCATCCCACTAAACCTTATACATATTATAAAATAAAGTCCCCCAACCGCGTCTGTCTGTCTGAACGTGATTATCTCAACAACAAATGGAGTGATTCATGTGGAAGGTTTAGATGTGTATTTCATGAAGGTTTTGCATAAATTTGCTGAAATATTGGCGATCATTGTTAAGATGTCAGAAAAAATCATGCGGACTTGTAGATTTTTATAACTTTTTTTTATTTGGCGCAAAATATACTGGACTACGACTTTGAAATTATTTCCAAAGCCAAGCACAGAAACGTTCGTAAATTTTCATGCTGTGCTTCTTCTTGAATTTTGTGTTTTTGTTCTTTGGACCAATAGAAAAAAATGATTACTGACGAAAATCGCAACACCAGCGAAAAAACAAAATGCTCTACCCGTGCTAAGCCAGGGAGGGTTGATAGTATTGTATAAAGGGAAAATTATTAACCAATGATGTTCGCAGACCTTTGCTTAAAACAAAATACCAAAATCTAACTTTTAGTATGTATTTGAAATAAAATAGATTTATGTACCAAAGATAAAATTAGGCTCTTATAAAACAGATTCCAAGAAAGGGGCACTCAAGATCATTAATAGATAATGCGTGTGTCATGCTTTATATATGTATATCGTTATAAATATAAGTATTTTGTGCAATCTTACTTCTCTTCGTTGCCATATTTTTTGTTCGATAGCCTCCAAATTCTGACATGTTATTGAATTTAATACAATTTGTTATGTTGTTTGTATGCCCATAAAAATTGTGAAAGTTTACAAAAATACCGAATTTGTTCGGTCAATTGAAAGTACATAACGTTCAATTCATGATCCAATCAATAGAAAAATGTCACATCCTAAGAATTTAACAGTGCTCTTTACGGAAAACGGCAGTTATTGTCAATCGGGAGAGTCAACGGAGCATGACTTTGATTTGGAATATTGTACTACAGGTGAAAAAATGTTGACCCACAACTTTGACAAAACACTCGTATTCGACTAGTACAATTTTTTTTATTGTGGATCGCACACTGCTGAGAGTAAAGATAAATGTACGTTCCTTCGGCGTCTTATAAAGAATCACCTTACCAATCTAAAAAGTTCTTTACAGGGCTAAATATATAAAACAAAATTTCTAAAAAAAGCAACGATAATTTCTGGTTTCAGTTAACATTTTAATTAACGATTCCCAATTCAATACTTAAGTCTGATGTGTGGTTCAATAAGATCCACTTTGTATTTGGCGACTAAATTAGTTACATTTAATTCATCCCAGGGAGCAACTGATAACAAATTATTTAATATCCCGCAAAATATACAATTTGCGAAGCGCAGCGGCGATATATTAAGTTATTTAGTGTGGGATTCAGAAATGACATTTACGCTACAAGAATCCTCACAAAATAAAAGTTTTCCACAGAGGAACAAAAACGAAAATTTACAATAAACATCATGCAACATGTTTAACAATTGTTCGGTTCTCAATTATTCTTAGGTCTGTTTTAAATTTTTAAGTGCATTATTGAAATAAAAAGATTTTTTAATGCCGCGGCGCCTACTGATATTCCTATTTTTGAATTCATCGAACAGATCTCAGCCTGACTAATGCATATCAATACAATATTTTAAGATTTTTTGATTAAGTAACAAAAACACTTACAACTGCATCAGGTTGAAGTTTGTTTAAAAATTCCGAAGCAATTTTGTTTTTGAATACGGCGAACCAAGGCGTACCGGTATATGTATCTCCAGCGTTCAGGAAAAATACGGGCATGCCACCCCTTTTTGCTGCTTCTCTGTACATTCGAACTCTGGAAATAAAATATTTAGTATCTCCTGTAACCTAATATACAATAGTTTCGACATCGAACTTACTCGTGCGCAACACGTGCAAATCCTCCATAGCATTTGTTTGTATTAGCCTCTTCCTGTGAACATTTCCCTCCATTCACACTGGTTTGTTCAAAACGAGCATGCATATCATTGTTGTGCAGAATAATAAATTCTGTTGACACTTCAATCCTCTTGTGCATAGGGTTGCCTTCACTTACTATGAAACAATCAACCATTACTGCGAGAACAAATGTGACTACCATGCAGCGACTAAGATAAACAAATTTTATGAATTGCTTCATCAGTAATAAAAAAACATTATTATATAGTATCTCATTCCCAATTGATTTTCAATTTTCGTATAGCCTTTTCACACTGGAGCATGATTCAAATTAAAGGTGATGCGGCGCTGATCCGTACCAAAATCGACAACAACCAAAATGAAAAGTGACGTCATTCAGGCGTTGTTGTTGTAGAATGTGAAGCGGAATTCAGTATCGTCAGTCGTATTAGTATTGGGTAATTTCCGCCCATTTTTAGGTCATTTCGAGTTTTTTCTGTTTTTTTGTTGCGCTTCAACATAAAACAGCTGATTCTTGACCAATTTTGATCATTGTAATTTTTTTTAAAATTTTAATGAAATAAGTAGCAGAAATAAAATGTGAAGCTACAAGAATTATCGCATACACTGCGAATTGTTCTTAATCATGTGTTTTTCACAAAATACAAACGGAACATTGTGACTAAATGTGAGAAATTAAAATGGAAATTGTGTTAAAAATACATTATTAAAAACAATGATGAGCTGTTTTAAGTTGGAGCGCAACAAGAAAGGAGAAAAACAGTCGAAAATAACATAAAATAGGGCAGAAATTGCCAAACACTAACGCGACTGACCATCCTCAATTATGCATCAAAATCGGATCAAATCACGCGAGCGATGAAAAAACGAAAAAATACTTTTAGATCGTAATTAATAACATTTCGTTTAAGATCTAAGATTATTTTTTCGTTTGTACATCGCTCGCGTGCGATTAATATGAAAAAATGTGTATAATGATATTTATTATTAACTAGAGAACCGTCCCAAATGAACAGGACCTTCTAGTCAATAACAATAAATTATGTGCCTATTTAACAGCCTGCTAAGAAAGGAAACAAACCGTTCGAAGCAGGATCGGGTATGCCAGTTATATTAATAATAAATTAGATCGGTCATACAAATTACGAGTAGAATGAGTGCACTAGAAACGTTGCCGTTCTCTGGTACACATATGTCTTTCGAAAATGAACGCTTCATTAATAAGTACTTTATTTATGAATAAAAGCGAAATAAAATTCGCTCGCGTACGTGCAACAAGAAAAAACATTTTCGCTCGCACTTGTGTGTGAAAAATGAACTAAGCACTATGAACTAAAACACACTTATTCACGAATGAGAACGAGCGAGAGTGAATATTTTGGTACTAAGATCAAAACAAAATAAATATTAATCTTTCTATCATTTCCGTACAAAGCCAAATTTGAAGAAATTTTGCCGGGGAGTAGCCACACGCATCGGAACTAGTAGTATTTTATATGAAAATTATTTTCATAATCGATTATACGGGTGCTAGAAAACTCGGACAGTTTTGATGTTGGGTAACCAAGACCAAATGGTGCCTGTTACGTCCTAATATAAGGAGTTAAGAGCCATCCTAATCCAGGTCCACGCTAATGTGGTTTCTTAATACTGTAATTAACCTTTTGTCGAATATAACTGTTTTATTTTAATTGAATTATATAGTAAGTAATAAATATTCTGAAACTGGAAGACCGACAGTGCGGACTTTTTTCTTGGTGTATGATTGCCAGAAGTGCGGACTCTTCTTCTAGGTGTCTGATTGTTAGAAGACATTCGCATCGCGTGTAGCCCAACTGCTACCATTCTAGAGCGACTATGGAATCACCCCAGGACGGAATAATAAGTGTCGATGGATCCCTATTACTAAGCTTACGCTGTCCGTCCGTCCGTTAGCGGCTGTATCTCATGAAGTTAAAATTTTCAATTTCAATTTTCAATTGTCACTATAACAACAAATACTAAAATTATAATATTGTAGCACTCAAAACTTAAAGGGGCCCCCATACAAGAACATTTTTGGTTGCAGTGGATCAGTGGATTGAAATTTTACATTGGCGTCATTGTCATTGTTGTTTAAAGTCAAGATGTTTAAGTAAATAAAGTTGTGTGTTGTCAGTAGCGTAGTGGATCGGGTGTAAGACGCGTGAGTGCGCGAGATCGAATCCTGCTGCGACGATTTTTAAAAATTTTTTTTTTACAATATATACAGCAAGGATAAATAATACCGTTTAAAAAATTAAAGCGCTACCCATACAAGAATCTTGTAACATTTTTGGTTGCAGTAGATCAGTAGAGTGCAATTATACATTAGCGTCATCGTCATTGCGGTTTAAACTTAAGCTGTTTAAGTAAATAAGGTTTTGTGATCTCAATAGCGTAATGGTACGAGTGTAAGGCTAAGGGTAGAGACATAGTGCACGCTGAAGCGAAGATGAAGCTGAAGTGAAAGCAGAAAATGAATTGCTTGCGTTGCGTGAAAGGTAATGAGTGTGCATAGTGGAAGGCGAATTGCTTGCGTTGCGAGCAAGCGATAAGGGTGCATAGACGTCAGTAAGGCGCCCAAAAAGAGAATTGGAAAAAAGAAAAGAAAAAAAAAATCAGCCAAGTGTGAGTCGGACTCGCACACGGAGGGTTCCGTACCATCGTTTAAGATTTTTTGCTTAAAATATTAAATTATGTTCATATTTAACAGCCTAAAAGTATACTACAATTAACAGCTTAAAAGTATACTACAAAAAATTGTTAAACAAAAGATTAAATTAAAGAAAAATGCTTCTAAAAATGTGTATTTTTAGTATTTGTCGTTCTACACACAAGTGAATTAAACACTCTGTGAAAAATTCAACTCTCTACCTATTACGGTTAATGAGATAGAGCAATAGACGGACGGACAGTGTAAGCTTAGTAATAGGGTCCCGTTAGCTCCCTATGGGTACGGAACCCTAAAAACAACAAATTTGTAACTGATAGAAATCGTGATCATTTACAATGTTGTTGTTGTTTTTTTTTTTGCTTTTCATATACTAGATAAATCGCACACAAACACAGTGTTCGTTCTCAAAACTGTTGTTGGCTTTGTCGAACGCAAAGCAAAACACAAAATAGTTCTGAAGAAAACAAAAAAAAAGAAAAACTGCACTGAGCAGCAAGTGATTTAGACCAGAAAGAGTACTGCACAGTTTGAAGCTGACAGCTTGCTTTTCGTCCTCAGCTTCATCTTCGTCTTCGCATGTACTATGCACACTTTCGATCGTTTTCATATGTTTCCTTGTGCACGCTTTTTCTCGCTTTTTCATCTTCAGCTTCAGCTTTAGCGTGCACTATGTCTCTACCCTAAGGCGCGTGAGCAAGCTAGTTTGAATTCTACGGTCGGCAGTGTTGTTTTAAAATCTTTTTATATTTTTTATTGTATTTATAGTATATAGCGAGGAGAATTAGAACTAAAACCTATTTAGGTTAAGGAAAATATCGCTATTATTTGAATACATATTTCATTTTAGCGGCAAACAAAACTTCGACGATGATACGGAACCCTCCGTCTGCGAGTCCGATTTTTTAATAACTTCAGATAAAGGCAAACTTAACACATCGCCTGTACAAAATTAGGTGATTTCAAACCCGTCGAAAGAGGCACACCGAGAAATGGAATTGGGTTGGAATTGAGGTGAATGCTGTTTCTAGCACACACCGGATAATGTTGTGTGTTTTAATAATAAATAAATTTTCAACCAATTTTGATAGCATGGGAAAAAGCGATTTACCTGCGTCACTTACACTGGGATCCCAATATAAACCTTCCATCTTACCAAAGCCATCTGAAACTAATCCGCCTCCCGAAATTATCCAGTCACAGAACGACTCTTGGTGTCACATTCTTGCACAATCTAATTGTAGGCAGCATCTTTACCCCTTCTTTGCTTGGTAGTATTAATTTTAATGTTCCTTTTCGTATTACAAGGAATTATTCTCCTATACTTGTTGGTACATGTAAGACTACTTATTTGCAGCATGATCCTTTTCTTGTTTTATGTCAATCATACAATCTATACTATGACCTTGTATCTAATTCTATTTCTTTCGATCAGCTAAAATCTAATCTCTTAACTCTCCTTAACACATAGTATTCTATTAACTATTTAACTTAATTTCGCACACTTTATTTAAATTTATCTTTATAGTGCATTATGATTAGTATAAATGGCTGATGACATTAGGTCTGTAGCCGTATAGTAGTCAATTAATTTGCATTGCATGTCTACTAACTCCAGTAGTTCAGTACCGAAGTGACTTGTGGTCGCTACCCAGACTTGTTTAGTTTTTAATGGACCCCAGCTTGCGTGGGCTCTGGGGGGGAAAGTAGCGTAGGATAGAAAGTAGTTAGAAGAAGAATAAACATTATTACCTTTTCCGTTTTCCAATATATAGAAAAATATTTTAGCTAAAATCTTGCGTTGAAACATGTTAACTGTGTATTTATAATTTTTGGTAGCTGCTTTAATATTTGACGGTTTTTTGGTTTTAACTTTATAATTTCTCCGGTTACTTCGTCAAATTTCAATAAATGTTTGATAATGTTTTTTATACTCTTCACGCAGTAATTAGTATTATAAGTTTGTCATGAAGTAACACCATAAAGTATATATATTCTTTATCAGTGCGACGAGACGAGATGATCTAGCCATGTCCGTCTGTCTGTCTGTATGTATGCAAACTAGTCCCTCAGTTTTTGAGAAAGAGAGGTGAAATTTTACACGGAGTTTTTTTTTTCCCATGCGCAGTACATTTGTCGGAATCAGCCGATGCGGATCACTAGTAGGGGTGCCCCCATACAAACCGGGATCCAAATGAAAGTTCTTATTGGAAAAACTTTTTTGATTTGTACTATGGAACTAAAATTTGGACAATATAAGTGCCTGATCTATATCCACCGAATTTCTAAATTTCAAGACCCTCCGACTACTACAGGGGCGTGAAGAGTATTGCAACTTCGCCATAGCCAAAGTTATTTTTTTTTAATATTTTTAAATTTTCTTCGCATATGGGGTTGATCTATGGTATATAAGGGATTTTTGGGATGTGCAGCCCAGGTCCCCGTGGGTATAAAGGGCCCACAGCCCCCATTGAAGGCAATGGACAATATTATGAAAATAAAAAAAAAAAAACAAAATTGAAAAATTTCTATCATTAAGTTAGCTTAATATTCAGAAGTTCCGAGGAAGTATTTTCTCAACATAATGGATTGTGATGGATTCAACCCCAGATCTGTCTCACAATGATCAAATTTCTATTATATTAAAAAACTGGAAACGGGGAAATGTATATGAACGATGGTTATCTGCGAAGTTTTTGTTGAATTTTTGTACTTCCTTCTGATGTTTGTCTGCTTGGTTCTAGTCTGTTCTCTACTGATATCATTTTGATCTTGTTCTTCCGTTATTACATTTTCCTTTAGAGTATCATATATTGTCCCTATTGGTCAGCTCCGAAAAGCATGAGGGTACAAACATAGTGCGTGCTGAAGCTGAAGATGGAAAAGCTCGAAAAAGCGTGCACAAGGAAACATTTGAAAACGCTCGAAAGTGTGCATAGTGCAACGAATATGAAGCTGAGGCCGGAACGCAAGCTGTCAGCTTCAAACTGTGCGGTTCTGTTTTTGAAGCTGCATCGCTTGCTGCTCAGTGCAGTTTTCGTTGTTTTTTTTTTTGTTTTCGTTTGAATTATTTTGTGTGTTGCTTTGCGTTATACAGTTTTGGGAACGAACACTGTGTTTGTGTGCGACTTAGCTAGTATATGAAAAAAAAACAAAACAACATTATTGTAAATGATCTCGATTTTTATCAGTTACAAAATTGTTGCTTTTTTCCATTTATCCAAGTCTCTTTTTCGGCGCCTTGCTGACGTCAATGCATATTCATCGCTTGCTCGCAATGCAAGCAATTTGGCTTCCACTATATGCACTCAACAGCTTACTAGTGCCGCAAGCAATTCGGCTTCATCTTTCGCTTTCGCTTCGGCTTCGCTTCAGTGTGCACTATGTTTCTACTCTAACGCTGGGGTGTACTTGAATAGTATGATGCATCGTATTATTTAATGCAAATTCCACTTTTTCTAAGGTTTCATCACAACATATTCTGTTTTATCGTCCGACAATTTTGCTATCATTGACCTTATGCTTCTGTTAACGCGTTCAGCTTGTAAAGCAAGTTGCAATTTTAATATGTTGGATATTGTTGTTTGTAAGGAAATCTTCGTTTGGAAGTGAAACAACTACCTCTATCGGACGTTACACATATGGGTTGACTATAGTATCTAAAGTATTCTTTTAGTGCTATTATCGCTTCTTTTGTGCTGGTTGTTATTGTCGGATACAATCTAACAAATTTTGAGTAAGCATCGATCACTACTAAGATATGCTTATTTTTCGTATCTTTGCTGTGAATCGGGCCACAGTGGTCGATGTGGACCAATTCAAACGGCGAATTGCCTTTAGGAAGCCCATGCAAAAATCCTTTTTTTTTCCATATTTTGGGGAGAAAGCTATACATTTTAAGCAATTTTTTATATGTTCAGTTGCTTTATGTTTGATATTGGGAAACTAGCTAGCTAGCTTTTTTAAATTAATTCTACGACTTTATCGACTACATGACCCATCTAATTGTGATATTTGTAAAGTACATGTTCTTCCATGGATACCGCGACGCAAAATAGAAGGAAGTCACCTTATTTCCCATAAACCACGCCATTTCGCATTTCGTATTGACTATGCTCACTCCTTTGTAGGGTTTTTTTGATTTCGCAAATCTTGTTGTTCTTTCCCTAGAAAATTACTAGATTTTCTTCAAAAGTATTGGTATCGACTACTAGTATACTATATTTGTGTTTCTACTAAGTGCATCTACAGTCTGCATCCGTTTTCCGCTCCAATTTATAATCATAGTTCTGAAGATCAAGAACCCATCTCGCCATTCTAGGATTTAGATATTTTATATTTAATGTCATCGTTAAACAATTGCAATCTGTGACTATTTTGAAAGTTATACCATGCAGATAAACGCTGAATATTTTTAAATCGTAAATAATTGCTAATGTTTCTACAATAGTTCGAAACTATGATACAGTCCATCGTTTTTTTTTTTTTTGCAATAAGATGGCTCCGAATCCAAGGGAACTTGCATTGCAATGGAGTTATGTTTCGTCTCTAGGATCATATATAGCTAATTTTGGGTAGTCTAGTAATTTATCTTTTAAAAGATTGAAGCATTTGAACTCTTCCGAACCAAAATTGAATTTTTTATCATTCCGAGTTAAATCATATAAAGGTTTGGCGATAATCGAAAAGTCTTTTATGAACCACCGAAAGTATGAGCAGAGCCTAATGAAGCTTTGTACTTCATGAACCTTTTTTGGTTCTTTAAATTTGTTTATTGCTTCCAGTCCTTTTTTATTCGCCCTAATTCCACTTCCCGTTATGTATAACCTAAATATTTGACTTGATCTTGTAAGTATTCGCATTTGTCAATGCTGAGTTCTAGCTTATTTTTCACTAACCATTTAAAAATTTCTTCTATTGTTGCAGGTTACGTTAATAGTTATTAATATTAGCTTTGTCTGTGATAAAAAATCTCTTCCTAAAACAACAGGAAAGACCGATGAGTTGTCAGACACTACGTACAATTCAATATTTATTGTTGCATTATCAACTTCAATAGTACAAAATATTTTTCCAAAAATATTTTGCTTACTGCCATTTAAGCATTAATAAGATTTATTTACTTTACTTATGTTCATCTTAGATGTCACGTAGAATTTTTTGATGAAACTTATTGGACTTCCCGAATCTAACAGGCATTCTATGAAAAAATTGTATTCATTTTAGATTTTAAAGTAATTAAATAGTATTCATTATTCTGCTGGGTCACGACAGTCTTCTTGTAGTGGCTGCAGTCTTTAGCACGATGTCCAAATTGGCCGCAGACATAGCAGAAACCAGCTTCACGCCGTGGTTTTCGACACTCTGCCGTCATGTGCCCAGTACTGTTGCAGTTAAAGCACTTTGTAGCTCTAGTGGTGCCAAAATTGGTTTTGGTTATGTTTTCAGGCGAACTGTTGTGGTTGGGCATTCGTCCGGGAGGTTTCTGATAACGGTTAAGCTGCTTCTGTTCGTATTACTCAATTCCTTTAAAGGTTAGTAGCACTTGCTCCTTTGTTTTGTAACTTTGCATTTTTGCTTGAGTGCGCAGCTAGAAGTTTAAAATACCCTCAACCATGTAGTCCAACAAAACGTCTTCATCCAATGCTATGCTGTTTGACAAAATAATTTTGTCGTTCTAATTATCAACAAACTTTTCGTCGTTCTTCCATATCCGTTTTTCGAATTTACGTAGCATCATTATTTTGTCTTCTTTTACCTCGAACATGTCTTTAATTTGACGTATTTCCGCTCGCATAGCTGCAACGTTGCAGTTTCTGTTATTGCTTGGTCCACTATGTTCAGTTTCTTTAACATCACCGTTAAACATTGTTAGTTTTTGAACATTGTAGTTGTCCTACATATCATCTTAGAACTCTGACCGATCCATACACTCTTGTAATCTCTATCGTAAGGTGTGTTATTAAGACGTTATGGTAATGCTCCTTGTTGCCGCTTAAGGGCAACACGAAAGCCTCGCAATAAAGCTTCATTTGGTCGAGTGTGAAATTATTGTGGTCCAACATTTTTGATTTTCAAAGAATACTTTGAAACAAAAATTTCGGCGTTGGTTAATCCCACTTCTGATGTTGTAGTCAGTTCGATGGTCGGCACAAGACTGTTTTTATTAAGTTCTCTTCACTTAACTCTAGTTACATAATTACTTATAATATAGCTTACACTACTGATAGAGGCATGCTTACGACAAGAGAGAGAGAGATGCTTACAAATGTAATTTTTTTTTTCAAATATTAATAAAATATGTAAAAGGAATGAAAAAGGAAGCTTTAAAAATTATTTGCATACACTGCAAATTGTTCTCAATCAGATTTTTTTCACAAAATGACCTCTGTGTGAACGTTCGCTGAAAAAGCAAAATTTTTTAAGCAGTGCAAATCGGGCATAAATTGGCTATTATTGTACATTGAGCAGAACACGGTGATCTCGAGAACTCAAGCAAAACACTGTGTTCTAATCAAAACACTGTGTTCTAATGGCAGTGCTGCCAGTTTTTGGTCATGTCCGCCTTTTTCTTTTGGTCATTCTCGACATTAAATTAATTTTAAATTGTATTTTTTTTTAAATATTAATAAAATAAAGAGCAGAAATGAAAAAGGAAGCTGCAAGAATTATTTGCACACATTGCGAATTGTTCTAATCATGTATTTTTTACACAATTTCCATTTTAATTTCACACAATTAGCCACAACGTTCTATTTGTATGTATAACCAAAACAAAAAAATATAAAAAAATCAGCCAAGTGTGAGTCGGACTCGCACATGGAGTGTTCTGTACCATCGTACAAGATTTGTTGCTTAAAAAATTAAATTATGTGCACATTTAACAGATTAAAAGTATACTACAAAAAACAAAAATTTGTTAAAGAAAAGGTTAAATTAAAGAACAATGCTTCAAAAAATGTGTATTTTTAGTATTTTTCGTTCTACACACAAGTGAATTAAACACTCTGTGAAAATTTCAACTCTCTACCTATTACGGTTCATGAGATAGAGCAGGAGACGGACGGATGGACATCGTAAGCTTAGTAGTAGGGTCCCGGTACCTCCCTATGGGTACGGAACCCTAAAAAGATTAACTTGGCTATTCCAAAGTTGTAATACTCTTCACGCCCTTTCTAGTAGTCAGATAATTGAAATTTAGAAGGTTGGTGGATATGAGTCAGACACTTATAGTGTCCATTTCAGTTCCATAGTACAAAAAACAAAAAAGTTTTTCTAATAAGAACTTTTATTTGGATCCCGGTTTTTATGGGGAGCACCCCCTTAGTGATCCGAGGTTCTTAAAATGTATATGGTTGGTGATATAGATCAGGCACTTATACTGCTCAAATTTCAGTTCATTAGTCAGAGAGATATTCGGACATGGCTAGATCAATTCGTCTTGTCACGCTGATCAAGAATATATATACTTTATGGGGTCTCCGATGTGTCCTTCTGTGTTTTAGAAACTTATAATACAATTCACTGCATGAAGAGTATAAACAGCTGTTCAGAACACAAAACGACAATGTAGTAAACAACACTAAACAAGAATGCAGCGTGTTCTGACCAATGTAAATTGCCTATAAAATGAGATGCAAATATTTGTGTGTCTACCGTGCTTAAATATCGCTTAAAAATAGTGCCCATTGTTGTTGCATGTTTTGTTGTTGATTTTGCAGGACTATTTGACAGTATGAAATCAAATTTTTCTATGAGAAATTTATAAGTGCCGATGATGATTCTTTGGCATAAGCTATTATACATTAAAATCTCCCCCAAGAGATTTTTTCTAAGCCAAGATTAAAAAATGTAGCGCTTTAAATATGACTTAGTTTTTTCTTTTCTTTCATTCAAAGCTCTTGATAACAACAAATTGTGTCCGCTCTTTCTTTGTGAGCGATTTGTTATTATAAGTCTATTTGATTTTTTTCTTTTCATTTATTTAGTTGCTTCAATGCAAGTAGTATTATGTTCGAAAATGTAAACTTGAAGCTCACCATTTTTAAGCTTGACTTATTGGCAAAGAAGATGACTTATAGGCAAATCGGCACGAAACTTGTAATTTCGGTGGGCGTGGTAACGAAAAAAAGAAAAGATGGCGCAATGGAAGGTACAAAAAACGACTTAGTCGAGAACCTACTTTGATTGTTTTGATCTTAAAAATACTCGCCACATTGCCGTAACAACCGAAGGAATCAAGAAAATGTTGCGAAAAAAGAGGTTTCACGGCCACGAAAAACGAATACTAATGAACCAACGCCACATATTTTTACGGTTAAATTTTGCGAAAACCTATAAAACTATATTGAAGATTGGGTAAAAGTCATTTAGTCTGATGAGCTCAAAATAAACAGATTTGGTTCTTTTTGTCGCCAGAGTCAACTAATTGATCACATGCCTTTTTTAAGTTTTCTTTTTCGAAAAGTACATATGTATGTATGACATGAATGTACATACGTTATTCTTTTTTTGTTTTCATAAATAGTATAATATTGTTGTTTTCCATTTCGAATTTGAGGTAAATTGACATTAATTTAAAAAAGTTACAGCTTAATAAAAAAATTTCGTCATACATGTGATCAAAAAATTGAGTCACTGTATATGTAGCTTGTTCTAGAGTAGGAATTCCAAAATATCTGTACATCTATACACCTAATCATAAAACAAAAAATATTGATTATCCACTTGCGTTACGTTAAAAGATCACGCATTAAAATTATATCGAGGATGTCGCCACGAACGCTAGTACACTCTAAGCATATACGTATGTAGATGTCAGATCGACTGTGAAAATTTATGATTTATATTTGTTAAAATCGAAGTTAGAATTATTAATCATACTTTTTCGAAAATTACATATGGTGTTCTTCTTGTTGCTAACAAATTTAAGCAGCCTTAGACGAGCGGGACGAAGTGAGCGGACGCATAAAACAAGCAAAACATTGTTTATGTTGGTTCACGCTGCATCCTCTGACAATGAATCCTTCAAGTAATGGAATAGATGTAAATCGGTCAACCTCGTACAATTATGGACACGTGCAAGGAACTCAACTTTAAACGGTGGCTGACTATTGGTAATTTAATAATTGGAAGCTTCATTTCCTTCGGTGCAATCTGTACCGTCTGATTCAAACCCATTTCGTTGAATGCAGTCGATGCTGCCATAGCTTGTGTACGTTGCAGGTTCAAGTCGCATCTCCCTCGACATAAGTCTCCTCTAGCTCATCTCGCATTAGAGGGCTTGCATTGAGTGAAAAAAACGGCTTTGAGTTGCGTATGTCAAAAACGAATGAATAATTTTTTTCACTTGTTCAAAAATAACACATACAATAATAACCAAAACCAGAAGAGTGAAAAAAATTTTGTATCTTTCGCCTTTTTCGTGTGTTTGTTCATTTCGTTTGGCTTGCGTAGAGTGAGGATGAAATTTTCATACTCATTTTGACACACATGCTCACATAAAACCATAAATGAATAGAAATCTCAAACAATTTGCTTTGCGACCGATTTTTGTGTTATGCGTCCGCTCACTTCGCCCCGCTCGTCTAAGGTTGCGTAAATTCGTTAGCAACAAGAACATATGTACATAATAGATGTAATGTAATAATGTACTTTAAAAAAGTATGATTACTACTAGTAATCGTTGAGAGTTGGTGCATAAAAAGTAGTGTCTTAATTCTCGCGTATGCATTTTACTAATACTATGAGAATTGATTATATTAATGTAGTACATTATCAGAATACATACAGAAGTGCGCGATATGATTATAATCATTGCACATGTTTACTCTGTATACGACACAGCGTTAACCCAAAATTTTTTGGTACCTCCTGCTAGGATTCGTTCAACTGGTGTACAAGTGGATTTGTTTTGGATATATTCTGGTCGACGACTTCTTTAACTCAAATGCAAGGTGAGTGCAAATTTTAATATTAAACAGGTTATTTAGTGCTATAATGGATTTGACATATTTGAATAATGAACATCATTAAGAAAAAAGATGCAACATTACGTTCGGATATGCATTTAACGGTGAGGTCCAAGTTGCTACAGAGGAAGTGAAGCTTCCAATCTTGATCGGAAAATCTATAGACTGGTCAGCGATCAAGGAAGTGTTCTTTGCACGTTCCCATAATTTCACAAGGCTGACTGACTTATATAGATTCCATTATTTGAAGGATTTGTTATCAGAGAATGCAGCACGGGAAATATAGCATTTGACATTAATAGAATAAAATTAGAAAGTGGTATGTTGCAAAATTTCTATGAGAGTTTTAAACGATGATCCAGAGTTGCCGAAATGTTTTTTGCAAATTAGTTGGTATCTTTGTAAAAAGTTGGAGTTTATTTAAAGCAGATTTTAGTTCACTACTTGATGAAGAAGTTACCTGGGAATTAATGTTTGGAATGGGAAAGATCGCTTTTCTCGACGCAAAATTATCGATGCGCAATACCGAATGACTATTTCGTCATATTCGAGTAGGGTTGAGGGACATCCCATCCGATATTGCTTAACATTCAACGATATATGTGTCGGCATCATGTGGTAGTCGGCATAATTGTGCAAAGTGGCAAGTAAAAAAAAGGAAAAGGTCACCACTTTGAACGTGTCGAGCATAAAAAATAAAAGAAAAAAAAATATAGCCACATTGGACGTGTTTATGCCGTATTGGCACCGCGGGACCGGTTGGACAGCCCTGCTACATATGCATATATATATCAGGGTTCCCAAGCATCATTCATTGCGGAGAAATTTGTCTAGCCATCTGTGTGTCTTCCAAAAAATGCAGGTGTTCGACCAAATTTAACGGCTTGTAGTATCGATCCACTTGACAATCGACAGCTATTGAATTAAGAGAGGGTTTATTATACGACGTTTTTGTTTAGGTTAGCCGTTCTCCGTTTGCGAGTGAGAACAGCTGTTTTTTGTTTTGGTTATACACTCAAATAGAACGTTGTGGCCAATTGTGAGATATTAAAATGGAAATTGGTGTGAAAAATACATGATTGAGAACAATATGCATGGTATGCAAATAATTCTTACAGCTTCCTTTTATTATAAATACTGCTACTTATTTTATTATAAATATAAAATATTTTATATTATAATACGAATACCCTGAAAAAATTATGATTTTTATGTAAGCTGTATTTCTGCTAGTAAATTCGTATTTCTTCTACTTCTTTATTTGCCAATTCGACTCCAAATTTTACAGATATTTTACTGCAATAATTATAGTACATATATTATATTACAATACATTTAATTTGTATTTGTGACAATGTCATGATACAATTCTTTAGTTCTTGCCGCCGTTAACAAAGTTCCTATTTTATTTATTCTAGTCCAGTGGCCATTCGTATGTGGAATTATAAATTAAAATGTTGAGTATTTTTATAAAAGTCCGAAGAGGTTTTTTCACTTGGACCTCATAAAGCAAATATGAAAGGACCAGCGAATGCTCTCAGTTTTTCTATAGACACATGGTATCATCAAACTCAGTTGGAATGTTAAATTTAGAATTCCGCTATTACTGGAAGAGGGAATCCCCTTACAAAATTTATATAAAAACCATGATTTTCCACAACTTCCTTTTGTTTCTCCATTTTTATACTTTTCACGCAGTGAATAGTTGTCATGAAGTTTGTAATACACAGAAGCAGACATCGGAGACCCCATAAAGTATATATATTCTTGATCAGCGCGACGAGAAGAGTTGATCTAGCCATGTCCGTCTGAAATTTGTACACTATAACTGTATGACCCATATCCACCAACCTTATAAATTTCAAGACCATCGGACTACTAGCAGGGGCGTGAAGAGTATTACAACTTCGGCATAACTAAAGTTAGTCTTTTTTAGCGTTCCGTACCCGAAGGCTGCGAAACGAGGCCCGATCACCAAGCTTCCGCCGTCCGTCCGTCCGAGTCCACCTCTATCTCATGAACCATAATAGGTAGAGAATTGAAATTTTCACAGAGTGTGTGTAGAGCGACAAATACTAAAAATAAACTAAAGTTAAAAAATAGAGGGGTCCCATACAAGAAACGTGTGGACAGTTTTTGTTTTTGTAGTATACTTTTAGGTTGTTGAATATTTCACTTTTGCGACAAAAACAAATTTGCATACATTGTGTTAAATCTTGGCACGGAACCCTCCGTGTGCGAGTCCGACTCACACTTTGCTGATTTTATATATTTCTCCTTAAATTCATATGTATGCCGTTCAAATTATTATTTACGAATATTAGTGTTTTCATTTAAGTTCCCATTACAAAGCTTTCGAAATTTTTGAATTGATATTGTATAAAATATGCTATATACATATGTGATTGACTGACTGCTTTGCCCACGATCATATACATAATATGTAAACTAACTAACTAAATTGTCACAAGTCAAAATTATCAAATTTCGATTTTTTGTTAAAAACAGCATACAATGATCATCCGTAACACCTGTAAAAATTTGGTATTTTGTTCTCTACGCTTTACCCAAAAAAACCCTTTTGATTTTCTTTCATATCACATACCTTCAATGTGAAGTACACACGTGGATGATCAAAACGGCTTTTGAATGACTCACTTTAAAACGCATACATGTTTTGCTATGCCTAATTGTAGTAAATGTGAATGCATGTTGTATTTCGTTTTTATAATGTGTATGTTGTATACATTTAAATGTTTGTATGTATACAAAATGTGAATGAAAGTGAATGTTGGTACCACTCAATTATGTGTATAGCATTTCATTCAGCATTATACCCCTGTATTCATTGTATCATGTCGCTTATGTCGATGACCCTCACTCCACAAACGCTAAACGAAATGAAATAACTACGAAAGAAGACAAAAAGAAACGTCGGCATTGACTCGTCAAATGCTTCCCCATCCTGTCTCGCTTCCTTTATCGACAAGCATACATTCAATTTCATATTAAAGTTAAAATAACAATTTATTTACTACAACAACAATACATACATGCAAACAACAACTATCGCAAAAGCGCTCAGAAATGATCGTTTTGTCCGCAGAAATACGATGTATAAAAAACAATAGGCAAAATAGACGAGAAATAGTTTCACTGGAAATCGACACAACAAGAAAAAGGTCAGTTCAGCAATAAAATTCGCGCAATGCTCGTAAACGAAAATATTCCGAGCATAAAAATGATAAATAAAGAATTATCAGCAAGGTAGCGCTTTCTTTGACACACGACACAACAACCAAAAAATAGATCCTCAAAACGTTCGCGCAATGTTCGTAAACGTGCTCGCAAACGAAAATATTGCGAGCATAAAAGCGATAAATATAATAGATAATTAGCAATAATAGGCAAGAGCGACGACAAACGGTTTCAATTGCAAACGGCACAACTACAAATTTTTCGGTTATTGTTTTGTTGTTGCTTGTGCTATTAAATTTTATATGCATTTCAGTGCAGTCGTGTTATTTTCAGTGCTCCATACAAAATAGTTTACAATTGTGCTAAAAAAAATATAAAAAAAACCAATAGTAAAATATGTAAGTGTTTATTTCAATTATTATTTGCAAAAGAGCCGTGAGTATTACTTTAAATTTTGAATGTTGCTTAATATAGTAGTAAATTAAAATGAAGAAAATAAATAAATTGTGTATTGATTTGTTGCGTGGAGTTGTGTTTTATTTACACAACTAATGTAATATACTAATATAAAAATATTTCACAGATGCTTGCTTTTAAAAAAAAGAAAAAAGACTAACGAAGATTCACAAAACAAACAACAAACGCCGGGAGGATTAGTATATTTTTGTTTACTTACGTATGAATGTAATATGTAATACAATCAAACATTCCTGAATTTAATATTTTCCTTTTTAATTTTGCAGGCTCACTAATGGTATGTTTTGCAAGTGCCGTAAATGATAGTTTTGCTGCCTCAAACTGAGCGACATATGATTCATACTCGGATTATTTTCGGACACGGACGTGATAGTTTTGTCCGCAAAAGTCTTACCAAACGATCGTTTACGAACATTTGGTACCCTGGGTGCTTCTTCTTATGCATTTTCCTTGTCTTGATTTCTAAGCATTGTTTGTTTTGCGTCTGCTCACTTACATACAATACTTTACACTTGTATACAACTATACTCATGTCATCCCAATCTATTTCGCTATACCTATTGTTTCATTTCAAATATTTGAATTTAAAGGCACAATATACACCACTTTCAGTACAGCTGGAGAAACATCGATTTTTTATAAGCTGTACCCATCGATGTTTTTTCTCATACATCGATGTTTTTGCAACCCTACATTTTGTTGGCGCTCTTAAGAAAGGTGACATGACCAATTTGCCTCTAATTTTTTTTTTTCCTTTTATTTTAGTTATTTAAATCATTTTACGTTGAAGGGTTGAGTGTATCTTAATGGATAAATATTTGCAAAGTAAGTACCTAGGAGAAATTAATGATATGTGATGAGTAAGTGTGTGAATTCACAAAAGAGAAACTAATGTCTGTTTTGTCCGAGATTCCCTATGTGGCCTTAACCGCAGATATGTGGACGTCAAAGGCTTACAAGGGTTTCATTTCTGTAACATTTCACATTTAAAAACAAGGAAGCTGTTTAAGCTACCCGAAAATTAAAAGTTCCGACTAACCACACAGCTAACAATATTGCAAACAAACTTAAAATGATTTTAAATGAATGTAATTTAACTAAAAAAGTAATTGCAATAGTAACAGACAACGTTATAACGATAAAAAAAGCATGTGAATTATTAGAAATTCGACAATTTCCTTGCTTTGCACACACAATAAACCTAATAGTACAATACATTTTTCGTCTTCCCAGCCTTAACGACGTGATGTCCAAATGTAAGCGAATTGTTGCCTTCTTATATCAAAATATTATGAAAATGGAACGTGAGTTAAAGTCAGTCCAAGCAATCGAGATATTTAATTTGTTGCAAAAAAGATTTCCAGAAAGGTTTTCGACCTACGAAAACAGGACCGTGTCAAGACTAGCCCTCGATTTAAAAAGGATGCCTTCAACTGTCCGTCGAATGCTGACCAAGCTGCTAAAGCGCTTGAGCAGGAAATACACGCAATTATATTAAAATCCGCAACTCTCAACATCACCACATACTCCAATAGACAGTTCAACAAAACCAAAATTTTCATTTTTGAAATCCAAAATTTCCAATAAACCAAAAACGTTCAGGGCAGATTCAATAATCATTTTGAGGCAATATTTGGAAAAATGCCATCTGCCAGAGGACGAGGATCCACTCATCTGTTGGAATGTATTGTTTGTGTTGTAATAAATATGTTACGAATATTTTATAATAAAAATAATTGATGATGATATGAGCCCACTAAGAAAATATCAAAAAATATTTATGTGTCCCGGTAAACATCCACAGCATCTGAAAGGACACTCAGCAAAGCTGGACAGACCGTATCCGATAGACGCTGGTTTTAGAGCATTTCCCAAATAAAAAATTAAATAATTTTGAAGTCATTTTTGAACATGTAACAACCCAAGAAGAGAATTGCTTATAAATATTATTAATTTAAGAATAGAAATAATTTTGGATCTCGAACACTAAAGGAACATAAGTTTTTTTAATTTGTGTGTTATATACAATATATTGTACTCGTATTTAAGTAAAAGATATGATTACTAAACTATGTATGATTTTAATATACATTGATTTATTTTCAAATTATTCTCAAGGTAAGTCGCCGGTCGATGTTTCATCGATGTTTTTTTAACTCTCTAACTTCCAGACTGAATACAACAAACTCATATACAATGTTTCTTATCGCACAACACACAACATACAAGTTTGGTTGTGTATTCTTAGTTTGTGAATACATTCATGAATTAGAACTTTTGTTGGCAATGTAAATGAGCGATTGCTCAAGTCTAATATGTACAAAAACATTTTTTTTGCTTCTACTGAAAAATTGAAATTTTGAGTTGAGACACTTTAGTTAAACTTCTGTCAGTAAAAATAAATGTACAGATATATAATTTATTTCCGTAAATTATATTTATGAACATCTATGTATAATGTTGGTAATCATCAATAAGCACGTGATTTTTTCATGGAGTTCTTCTTTTTAACACTCCTTTAATTCAATAAATTTAACACTTCAGTAGAGCAATTAACAACAATCAACAACCTTTATTGCACTTCCAACAACGATAAAGACATAACCGTTTGCAAGATACGACAATCGTTAAAAAAATTCTGACAAAAGTTTCTTTTTTACTCAGTATATACAGCATGCCACATAAATGTTTGCAAAATGAGAACATGCACTAAAACTATACTTTTAAAGTATTTTATTTCTGCTCGTTATATTTTTTACATAACCCAATATTCTCGATTTCGAATTAATCACAATAACTTACGTCATTTCGCTCGAATTTGAATGAGACAATATGTTACAAAAATACAAGAACGCGACGAATTCCACACCAACAAATACAACCGTGACCAACGGAGTTTATTTTTTAACTGGCTGGCTTAGGCACCACGATCGATTTCGAGCAAATAATATACTCACTGAACATTTGTTATTTAACTGATGAAATAAAATACATGCATATACATACATATATGTATGTACATGCTCGTAAATTTGATTAAAAATTGTATACGTCGTCT